>SKCR01023849.1:0-49097 GCA_019454045.1 Zanthoxylum bungeanum | reverse complement strand
GCGAGCTTTGGGCCAGTGACTCCCAAACCAGTTGGCTTTAGGGCACTAGGTGTTAAAACACCCTTACCGACTTAATAACTCGGATCTTAGACGTTTTTTTTTACTCCATCACTTTTTGAGATACTTCCTCCAATTAAACTAGAGCACTGAATATTACAAACTTTTGGTCAATTAGATCCGGAGCAGTTCTGGCAGTAAAGATAAGTTCTTTTAAAGGTTTTGACACGAACCCATTTCTCCGAGCATCATCAAGAAACACACAAAGAAAATCATAAAATCCATCAACGTTAAACATCCCAATTGGTTTCTGGTGTATGTTCAGGTTTGCCCAAGATAGCACTATAAAAATTTCCTCCAATGTGCCCAAACCACCTGGCAAAGCTATAAAAGCATCAGCACGGTTAATCATTTCTACCAGTCGTTCAGACATACCTGACACGATTAATTCTTCTCTGTTTGATGGTCCAATAAGATTTGCCTCCGCCAAGGGTTTTGGGATGATTCCCAAAACTTGACTGCCTCCCTCTCTTACAGCTTTTGAAACGATCCCCATTAGTCCAAGATTGCCTCCGCCATTTACTAAGTGCATATTCCTTGCAGCTAAGACTCGATCCAATTTCTGTGTTGCTTCTACGTATTGTGGCTTAGTACCAACACTATTACCACAAAACGCACAGATGTTTTCAACTCGTCTTCTTGAAGTGGCTTCCATGTTTTACTCTGGATGTCTTCAAAAGTGCAATGATGAGTTGAATTTAAAATACCTGAAAAGGGTGAGTAAAATAATAGCACTAGTACCTGCCAAATGACAATTATTAGTTAACAGTAAAATAAATAGTGATAGTCAAAAAGGTCTGGATCCTGTCGGAGAAAAGAAAACAATAAAACAAATTACAATTATTAGGAAAAGACAAAGAGATATAATATTTACAAGAAAAGTAGCGGCTTGATTGACGTCTATGTGTCAGGGACAAGCTTCCCATCCAATTTTCTTATAAATTGGCAAACATGGTCTTTTTGAGTCAGATTCCCGAGACTTAACTATTGTCTTTCTTTTTGAAATTGTGTATGTAATTTGCGAATGGCTATATGAACATATCCACTGGGATGCGTCTCAAGAGTTGAAGATATATTATCTACAGACTCCTTACTCAAGCCATCCCTAATGAATTTAATTTTATCTTCGCGATTATCAGACACCATTCCTAAAGAATGACAACGAGTATTGCAATTCCAGCGTGCACATTTGTAACAAACACCCATTTGCTTAGCTCTACGTTACTTTGCATATGTGCTTCTTCCAAAACCAGGCAGATGTGAAATAAAAGATTCAGAAGACTCACCTGCCAATCGGACCCGTGCTTCAATTACCCAACAAATATCATTAGGAACACCATGGATCGTTAATAATCTCATCTGTTCCAAGCGAGCTTTGTAGACTTTCATCAGAGAGTTTTGAGGGAGAGAAGAAAATTGCTTGGAAGATTTGTGAGAACTTCTTCCATCCTGGAATGTCTTAATCTGCAAAAACTAAACACACCAAATTAAATCACACCAAATCATAATATATACAAAAATTGCATGGGTTGCCTCTCTGCAAGCGCTAAGTTTAAAGTCGCCAGCTAGACGTCACTTCTCGAACGTTAGGCTGGATCTGAAAGTGTGAGACTTTCTTTTTATCGCTCAAATGATTCTCCCCAGTAGTGCTTGACACACTTGTTTTTAACCTTGAAAGTTTTGTTGGAGTCAGGATCATGTATCTCAACGGCTCTGTCTAGTAAAACCTTGGTGATCACAGATGGACCTGACCACCGTGATTTTGGCTTCCATGGGAAGAATTTCACCATTGATTTGTTTAACAGTACCTTCTGCCCTGGTTCCAGTTGTATGTGCACTAACTTCTCATCATGTCTCTTCTTGGCCTTTTCTTTGTACAATTTGGCATCCTCAAAAGGCTGATTGTGAAATTCCTCCAATTCGTTGAGCTGGTGGAACTTTTTCTCTTCTGTTGCTTGTAGTGCAAGAATTGGCTTTTTCAGTGCAAAAGTCGCTTTATCTTCAGGCTCCACAGGCAATTGACATGTTTTAAGTTTGTGAGTAGAACTTTGCATTGCATTGGAGTTCTGAATGGTACTGTGTATCACATCAAGTCTGAAACATTCCTCTTTCTTTTCATCATCTGGGAAATTCATGGCCTTGAAAACATTGAATGTTACTTCTTGGTCCTGTACCCTCATGGTTAATTCTCCTTTTTATACATCAATAATGGTTCGACCTGTAGCCAAGAACGGTCTCTCAAGGATGATTGACATGTCTGCGTCTTCCTCCATATCAAGGACAATAAAATCTGCTGGGAAATGAATTTTTCAACCTTGACCATCACATCCTCAACTACACCTCTTGGAAATACGAGCGTTCTATCAGCAAGTTGTAGAGAGACTGAAGTGGGCATTGTTTCTCCAATCTGCAGTTTCCTGAAAATAGAAAAAGGCATCAAGTTAACACTCGCACCTAAATCACATAAAGCCCTACCAAAGTTATGTTCTCCTATGATGCAAGGAATGGTGAAACTGCCAGGATCTTTCAACTTTGGGGGAAGCTTCCTCTGAATGATGGCGCTGCATTCTTCTGTCAATGCTACTGTCTCGTAATCTCCCAATCTCCATTTTCGTGAAAGAATGTCTTTCATGAATTTGACATAGCTGGGCATTTGTTCCAAGGCTTCTACAAATGGAATGTTGATGTGCAACTTTTTGAACACCTCTAGGAAACGAGCAAACTGCTTGTCCAGTTTGTTTTTCTGAAGACGCTGAGGAAAATGTGGAGGTGGAGTGATCTGTTCTTTTTCCTTTGCTTCTTTTTCCTCGATCTGTTGCTTTGTTTCTTTTGGAATTTCCTCCGCAGTTGTTTTGGCTCCAACATCTTTTTTGATTTCAGTAACACTTTTTAACATGATGGCATGGCACTGCTCTTTTCCTATGTTCCTTGGATTTGGTTCTGTGTTGCTGGGAAGATTCCCTGGCGGTCTGTAACTCTGAGCATTGGCCAGTTGTCCAATTTGATTCTCCAGTGCGTTGATGGAATCTGATTGGCTCTGAAAGATAACATTATATGCTGCTTGTTGCTTTTTGAACATCTCTGCAATCCATTCTTTCATTTCTGGTTCTTTTTCAAACTCTTGGTTTTGCTGTTGGAATCCTGGTGGTGGATAGTTCTTTTGCCCTGAGTTGTTACTCCATGAGAGATTAGGATGATTCCTCCACCCTGGGTTGTAGGTGTTGGAATATGGATTGTTCCCATGTCTGTTGAAATTGTTGACATAATTCACCGTTTCTTCAAGTTGGTTTGGTTCTAGTGCTCCTCCATATGGTGAACTTGTGGATCCTATGGTAAGAGTCTCCATGAATTTGCATATCTGATCCAGCTTGGCGTTGACTGTTGTATTGGCTCCACTTTCATAAATTCCTGCAATTCTCTGGATCATGCTCCTTTCTGTTGGCCACAAGGAATTGTTGTTGGCCATTTCTTCGATTAGGTCCCAGGCTTGATCTTCTCCTTTTGCCATTAAAGCTCCTCCAATAGTAGCATCGATTGTGGTTCTCATCAGTCCAGAAAGTCCATTATAGAATGTTTGGACTTGAAGCCATTTTGGAATCTCATGGTGAGGACATTTCCGGAGCAAATCTTTGTATCTTTCCCAAGCTTCGTTGACAGTTTCTGAGTCCTGTTGCACAAAGGATGTGATGTCATTCCTCAGCTTTCCAGTTCTGGCTAGTGGAAAGTACTTTGCAAGAAATTTGGTGGCTAAAGTGTTCCAAGTTGTGATGGAACCTGCTGGTAGTGAATGTAGCCAAGCTTTAGCTCTGTCCTTCAAGGAGTATGTAAAAATACGAAGTCTCATTGCTTCTTCAGCTTCTCGGTTGTAATTGAAAGTGCCGCAAACTTCCAGGAAGTTACTGATGTGGGTATTAGGATCTTCAATTGTATTCCCCCCAAACTGAACTGACTGCTGAATCATCTAAATGCATGTTTTGATGTCACCTGCATTTGCTGGTAAGGGAGGAAGTACAATACAAGAAATGAGTCTATCAACCACCGGAATGGTTCTGTCTCGAATGAGAATGGTGGTGCAACTTCCAAAGGTTCAGGTTCCATGTTAACTAAAGCTTCTTGGCCTTCTCGTCTTTCCCTTCTCAACTGTCTGATGGTTCTTTCAATTTCTGGGTCAAGCGGTCGGAGTTCAAAGCTTCTGGTTCGTCTCATGAAGTTTCTGAGAACCTGAAACACAAGAAAACAAAAACAATAAGTAAAAAGAAATTAGATACAAGTAAAGGTATCTAACCTCAAAACTAATAGTGAAAGATAAATAAGTCCCCGGAACGGCGCCAAAAACTTGACCGGCGTAAACACACACGTATAACGCAAGCGCACGTATCATTCAAGTATTAAAAAATATCGATCCCACGAAGACTTAATACATAATCTATTAATTTTATGAGGTCAAATGATTACTAGTATCTAATAGGTTGATTGATTGATTTGAAATGGTGATGATTTTTAAATTTAAAAATAATAAATAAAATTGCACGAAAGTAGGTTTAAGAAAATTCAATATTTGGAAACTATCTAGGGTTGTGAATCTTTATAATACCTTTTAAAAGATGAAGTGGTTATTTCATGTTTGTGTAATAAATCAGTTTACTAACCTGAAACACTAAATTATGGGAAAGCCTCTGTCGATGGTCAGACGCAAATACCCAATTTAACCCAATTGAACCATATGTCTATGTCAACCAAATTATCTGGATTCATTAAGTTTAAGTTCCAATTATGGCTACCCCCGCCCGACAGGTATATGTCTATCATGTAAGGAAATCTATTAAAGGGTTATCTATCCTCAAGAAAGATCGTGGGCTATTAAGTCTAAGGCTGAAACCTAAAATTCCTTTGTCAAGTTTATTTTAGATTTACCACATCAATCTTATTGGTGATCAGACAACAAGAAGCATTAGGCTTAAGACTTAATAAGTAAACCTTTAAATTACCCAAACTATAAAATAACCCCTTATAAACCGGTGATATTAGAATTCATCACAACCCCAGATAACTAACTTAGTTACGACACATAACTAGGGCTAGCAAAAACTTAAAAGTAAAAGACATAAAGTAAAAATGCTGAAAAGTAATTGTGGTAAAGTAAAAGCTAAAAAGTAAATTACAATAAAATAAAATGCTAAGGTAAAAGGATCAACTTTTACTATTTACTATTTAGATATCTCCCTTAATATAATATATTAACTTGTGATTATTTTACCAACCGTCCATATAGGCGGTAACCTGATTAAGTCAAATTAAGTCCAACCAGCCATAAAGGCGGAATCAAAATAAACCTACCATATAGGCGGTAAGAAAATTTAATTACCAACCGACCAATCTGGCGGTATCCTTGATTAGTCAGGTTTAAACCAGATTAAAATGAATTACCAACCGACCAATATAGCGGTATCCTTTTTAAGTCAATATTTTAAATAGTGAATATATTATATTTAAGGTAGATTAATCTAAATATTAACAGTAAAAGAATTACCTTTCACCCTAGCTAGGGAAGTTACCTCCTCATGGTGAATAGTAAAAACTGTAAAAAGTAAAGAAAATAAATTACTATTATTACAGAACGTAATTAAAATTAATTACAAAACTAAAATTTAAAAGAAACTGGATAGAAAACTCCTTATTTACATCAGAGAATTCAGAGAGTAAGGTACATTTGAAACTGAAAGTTCGAGCTCTATTTATAGGCGTCAGTAGGGGGTCGGCGTCACGACGCGCAGCTCGCGTCGCGACGCGCGTTTTTTCGATGTGGCAGTTCGTCGGCTTCAGATTCTGGATAAGGTGATAAGGTGACATGTGGCAAGGTGGTTGTGACTCAATATTGCGACACGTGGCGTCTCGTGATTGGCTGATGAAGATTCTTATCTGCCACCTGTCAATTACGGATAAGTGAGTCAATAATTGAGCTGATGTGGCGACACGTGGCGTTTGTACTTGTCGGCACCATAGAATTGCGACACATGGCATGCTGTGATTAGCTGATGATGACGTGGCAATGACGTGGCACTTTGACTCGATCAACCGGTGATGTGGATGATGACGTGGCAGATACGTGGAGTGAAACGTGGCGACACGTGGTGATGGTGACTGTCGGCATCGTATGTGTTGGGTTTCTAGTTAGTCCCAAGATCAATTTCAAGCAAGAAAAACATGTGTGAATACTACAAAGAAGCATGGCGGAATCATACTTGCATTGATCGGATATGGCGATGCGAGGAACAACAAAAATCTCAAGCTTTCCTTCCATGGTGCTCTCGGCATTCTCCAATTTTTGTGCTCTAAAATTTCGGTCAACCTCCATGGATGGATCTCCAAGCTCCAAGCTTTGTGTGCCTTCAAATAAAACATATACCAAAATTTGGTATTTGCCTTTTCCAAAAAGGTCAACCAAATTTGGAGCCAAAAGGCAATAATGCCTTCCAACCACCACCATCACTATTCACACAAAAGTGACTAGTTGTCACATCACTCAAAGTGACTAGACATCACATCAATAAAATTGACTAATGATTTGACGCTTGATGTGACTTGTGGGTCGCACTTAAATGCGCAATGTGAGTGCGCCCGCAAACACTCCCGAGCTCGGGTTCGCTAATTCCGAATTAACGTATTTTCCGTTGCGACGTAATTAAATAATTATGCCTAGCAAAATTACTATTCACGTCGCTAACGAATTAATTCTAAATTAACTCGTTCGCCCGAATTAAATTCTAAATTTAATTCCACGTCGAAATCCAATTTCGTATAATATATCGAATATATTATTTTATCGATTAATTCCAAATTAATCGTTCTCTCTCTTTAAATAATATTTTATCCCAGATAAAATATCTCCCCAATTAATCCCAGATTAATTTTCTCTCTCTACTAATTAATCCCAGATTAATAAAGTGCGAGTCATACGTCATCGATGAATCTTCGGGAAGAGACCCATGAGATCCCCAGATATGTTGGCAGTAAATCCGGTCGTCGGACTATCCGAACACGTACGTACCTAGTACTACGTTTTTACCGATTTACAAGACATGGTTGGCTTTAAGCAAAGCACCGTGCCTACCCAATTCTCCAGAAATATTCTTACTGGAATATGTGATCTATATAAGGCGTAGTATACGTAGTATTGCGTATTTCGATCCAGCATCAGATGTCACGTGCAAGGCCTGGGGCTGGAATTGTGTCTGCCCCGTACGAAGCACATATCAGATCTCTGGTAACTAGTCTCTCTAATCAGATAAACATGACCTAGTCATAATATCCCGATATCTGCAGCATATAAGAGCACCAGTTTCGTATCCTACGTGATCATCATCTCCACTATGACTAGAGTGATACTTCCATCTCAACATCACACCCAATACACTACGATTCTCAATATACCCAGAAGAGGCGTACACAGAACCTGTTAAAGCCCTGGACGACCAAAACCAAAGTATATTGATTGTCGCAAGTATTAGCGGTGCAAGTCTCAGGTTAAGACCAAATACACCTACCCCGATTCGGACTTCCATAGACACATAGTCATACTACCAATGGAATTCCGAGGGGTCTATCCAGAGCGAAGTTGTTTCCGTACCATCGGTAAACACAACCTCCTATTACATTTGCATGAATATCCTATACCCAAATATATGAGAACTATGCCGTTATGCTCCCACAACGCGCAAAAGTGTAATACTAGTCTTTTACGCATTATCGATGTCCAATCTCGATAATATTATGACTAAGGATATTTAATGATTGAACCTTCGTGGATTGATATTGTCTCATATCATCTCAATGCGGAACTAATCATAAGGACCATCTATCATTTATATATCTTGGTAATCTAATTACAAATGACAGAAGAGCAATTTCCTTTGTCACATAGTTAATTTGTACAACAACACCCTGATCTGTACAAATAGTGATGCTATGGGTCATAACTGTCCAACAGTAGGATGATGACACATGGCACGACGCATGTTAGTAGATCGGCTGTGATGGTGACACGTGGCACGACGCACGTTAGCAAAGTCAAACTTTCTCAGATTCTGACTTGTGGACTCGGCGCACGTTAGCAAGTTTTGGTGCATGTTAGGCGTCGCGACGCCATAGGCTTGCGCGTTGCGACGCCCTCAAATTTCCAAAATGCCATTTTGTCCAATTTTTACTGTTTTAGCCCAAATCATCTCAAGAGAGTCCTGAAACTTTATTTATCTACAAAATAACACAAAACACATCAAAATATTCACAAAACTCAAGAAACTATACAAAATATTAGGTTAAATGAGTGGGAAATAATGATATAATTACCACTCATCACCTTGACTCCAACATCTTTGTTGATTTCAGTACCGCTTTTCAAGGCAATGGCTTGACATTGCTCTTTCCCTCTGTTCCTTGGATTGTGTTATGTGTTGCTAGGAAGGTTTCCTTGCGGTCTGTAACTCTGAGCATTGGCCAGTTGTCCTATTTGATTTTTCAGTGCCTTTATAGAAGCATATTGGCTTTGAAACATAACATCGTATGCTTCTTGTTGCTTTTTCAACAGGGCAAGTACTTTTGCTATTCCTGGTTCTTTTTCATACTCATGGCCTTTGTTCTGATGTTGGAATTCTGGTGGTGGATTTTTCTTTTTCCCTGAATTGTTGCTCCATGCGAAATTTTGATGATTCCTCCAACCTGGGTTGTAGGTGTTGGAATATGGATTGTTCCTCTGTTTGTTGAAATTGTTGACATAATTCACCATCTCATCATGTTGGTTGTAAGATTCTGACTCTGGTGCTCCTCCATATGGTGAACTTGTGGATCCAGCATCAACCTTCATGTTAAGAGTATCCAGACTTTTACAAATCTGATCCAGCTTGGCACTCAATGATGTGTTGGCTCCAACTTCAGAAATTCCAGCAATTTGTTGGATCATGCTCCTTTCTGTTGGCCACAAAGAATTATTGTTGGACATTTCTTCAATTAGGTCTCAAGCCTGATCTTCTCATTTTGCCATTAAAGCACCTCCAGCAACAGCATCAATTATGGTTCTCATTAATCCAGAAAGTACATTGTAGAAGGTTTGGACTTGTAGCCATTTCGCAATCTCATGGTGAGGACATTTTCTGAGAAAATCCTTGTATCTTTCACAAGCTTCGCAGAAGGATTCTTAATCATGTTGCACAAAGGATGTGATGTCATTCCTCAGCTTTGTCGTTCTGGCTGGGGGAAAGTATTTTGCAAGGAATTTGGTGGCTAGAGTGTTCCAAGTTGTGATGGAACCTGCTAGTAGTGAGTGTAGCCAAGCCTTAGCTCTGTCTTTCAAAGAATATGGAAAAACACACAGTCTCATTACTTCTTCAGCCGCTCGGTTTTAGTTGAAAGTGCCGCAAACTTCCAGAAAGTTGCTGATGTGGGCATTAGGATCTTCAGTTGCATTCCCCCCAAACTGAATTGACTGTTGTATCATCTGAATGCATGTTTTGATGTCACACGCATTTGCTGGTAAATGAGGAAGTACAATACATGAAATGAAGCTGTCAACCACCGGAATAGTTCTGTCTCGAATGGGAATTGGCGGTGCAACTTCCAAAGGTTCAGGTTCCATGTTGATGATTGCTTCTTGACCTTCTCGCCTTTCCCTTCTCAACTGTCTGATTGTTCTTTCAATTTCTGGGTCAAGCGGTCAGATTTCAAAGCTTCTGGTTCTTCTCATTTAGTGTCTGAGAAATTGAAACACAAGAAAATAAAAATAATAAGTAAAAACAAATTAGACACAAGTAAAGATATCTAACCCCAAAATTAATAGTAAAAGATAAATAAGACCCCGACAACGGCGCCAAAAACTTGATCGGCGTGATCATACACGTATAATGCAAGCGCACGTATCGCTCAAGTAGTATAAAAAGTATCGATCCCACGAGGACTTAATACCTAGGCTATTAATTTATGAAGCCAAATGTTTACGAGTATCTAATAGATTGGTTGTTGATTGGATGGTGATTTTAAACTAAAACAAGTAAATAAAATAGTACGAAGGTAAATTAAAGGAAAATTCAGTATTATTAAACTCTCTAGGGTTGTGAATCCTTCCAATATCTTTTAAAGATGAAATGGTTATCTCATGTTTGTGCAATATATTGGTTTATTAACCTGGAACACGAAATTATGCAAAAGCCTCTGTCGATGGTCAGATGCAAATACCCAGTGTAACCTAATTAATCATATGTCTATGTTAATCAAGTTACCTGAATTCATTAAGATTAAGTTCCAATTATGGCTACCCCCGTCCGACAGGTATATGTCTATCCTGGAAGGAAATCTATTAAGGGGTATCTAATCCTTAAGGGAGATCGTGGGCTATTAAGTCTAAGGCTTAAATCTAAAATTCCTCCGTCAAGTTTATTTTAAGTTTACCAGATCAATCTTATTAATGGCCAGTTAACAATAAGCATTAAGCTTAAGACTTAATAAATAAACCTTTATATTACCCAAGATACAAAATAACCCCTTATAAACCGGTGATATTGGAATTCATCAAAACCCCAGATAATATGTTTAGTTACAAAACATACTTAGGATTACTAAACACTTAAATAAATAAAACATCGTAAAAAATAACCTGGAGATAAATAAAAGTAAAATTACAATAATGAAAGAAAATGCTGGGGTTAGAGGATCCACTTTTAATATTTCAAAATTAGAAATCTCCCTTATTGTCAATGTTTACCGATTAATTAAATATATTTAAACAGACCATAAATGTGGTAATTCCATTTGTCTCAATTAAATCCAACCGACCATATAGGCAGTAATAAGGTTATTACCTAAACCGACCATATAGGCGGAAACCCTTCTTTTTCTTCGCTTTCGTCTTCTATCGAACAAGGTTATTCCATTTGTCTCAATTAAATCCAACAGACCATATAGAACAGTTCCTTTTCCAGTGCCCGACTTTGTTGCAATGATGACATTTGTCTTCAGACACCCTCTTGGGCTTTGCTATCTTTCCTTGCTGTGGAGGACCGAAACCCTTCTTCTTCTTCGCTTTCATCTTCTATCCCTTTGACTTGGCCTGGGAAGAAGCAGAATGTGAAGTAGGTTTCAGAGGGCAAGTCGGTACTCATTTCCTTAAGTCATCTTCCGCTGTGATCAACATCATATATAGTTCATGGCAGGAACATATAATCTCATTCATGTTGAAATACATTACGAATTAGCGATAAGAAGATGAGAGTGAACCAAGAATGACACTCCTACCGAGAATGTCATTCAGAGGGAGATTATATTGCCTCAGTTGTTCGATCAAATCGATCAAGTGAATAACATGCGAGCTCACAGCTTGCCCATCGTCCAGTCACACATGGAACAATTCCATCGCAACTTTATGAACAACAATTTGTTCTTGGTTCATATATGATTTCTTAATCACATCATCATTTTATACGCATATGACATGCCATAGTATTTCCTCTTGAGTTATGATGCCAGTGAATTTAAGATGTATGATTTAACTTTTAAATCATCATCCTTCCAAGCTTGGAAAACTTGTAGTTCCTCATGTGTTGCGTCCTCAGACACAGCAGGGGGCAGCAGACCCTCAAGTACATATCCCAACTTTTCGGATTCAAGGACAATCCTTAAATCCAAATCCCAATCAGCAAAGTTCTCAACGCCTTTTAGTTTGTTCGTATCCAACATACGCGCAAACGGATTATTCGATTGTGCCTCCATCGCAAATCTATCATATAGATTACGAAAAACGGTTAGAAGAATTAAACAGTTTCAAATAATATCGAAAGCGTTAACTAGATCATGGATTTTTAATCTAAAAATGCATCTCCCACTAAATCATGAAATACTGTAATCCCCAGACATAATACAAAGATTTAATAATTAAATTAAATACAAATAGTGAAAGGTGGATTCCATGAATATATTTCATCTCACAGCTTTGGCATGTTCTCGCCTATGTATATTCATCAGGTGGACAACTCATTGTCAATCACTCAATAGTGATTCCTGGGTATCTGGTCCTGGTCGTTTCTCGTTGTGACAGTTTTGGCACGTTCATAATGAGGCGTACCAAGGTTAAACTCGTCAATGATAAACTCAAGCTACTTGCGTAATCCTGACAGCTTTAGCATATTCAGGATTCCACTTTCGCTTGAATTTATCTAGTATCGTATATACATCCAGCATAAATAAATTTCTATCGGCTACACCCTCACAGCTTTGACACGTTATCAGATGATGTCATGGAATAGATATCCATAAACCGTATTGACAAGACAAACCATGTAACATGCATCAAATACATAATTAACATACAACCTTATTAATTAGGGATTTTTCGCAAAAGATGCATTTACTTTATTTAATCAAATTAAAAAAATATAGTAAAGATTAAATTAAAAAATGAATTTAAAGGCATAATCATATCGAGTATTCAGAATCAGACTCTCTTTGATACTATTTTGTAGGGATTTTATAGGGAATATCTGGTAAGACAGCGGAACGCGGAAAATCAAAATTTTCCGATTTCAATAATTTTTCTTGGATCAATTAAATAAACTTATTTATTTAATTACCCAATACTTAAAAATTGAAATTTAACTCAAGAAATCATATTTCTTGAAAATTACCGTTTGACCCCTAAATTTTGCATTTTATTCATTTTAATCCTCAAATTGTCAAATATAATTTTGGATGATTCTAAATCAATTCTAAAATGATTTCCAACATGTCCAACACATCAAAAATAAATTGCAAAAAAAATCTCCAAAATTTATTAAATTGTCGAACAGCCCATAACTTTTTAATTTTTGCAATTTGGTCCATTTTTGTTTAAAACATGTCAAGATAAAATCCAATCAACCCAAAAATTAATATGCATCATATACACATCATAATACATCACATATATGAAAATCCCAAATTTGCAAAGGGTAATGAACCCTAATTTTATAATTTCTTCAAATTGACAAATTACACCAAATTAATTAAATCCAACACTTTAATTCAATCTTTACCACACCAAACAAGTCTCACCACCATGAAACAACTCAAGAACAATTCTACGTCATCAATGAGTGGCTTAGCAACTCTAGAATGACAACATGATTATCAAATAATCAAAAGAGAGCTAATTAACTAATTTCATGCTTTCTTTGTTAATCAAACATACAAGAATCTTTCAAACAAGTTTCCAACCATCTAATTACAAACTTAAAAAGTAGAGAAGATTCTAAGCAACACAAGTTGAAGCCTAGTATCATAGAAATAATTTTCTAATTGAAAAAGTTTAAGAGAAACTTATTAAAATCCAAGTTTTTCAAGTTTTTCTTTTGTTCTTCAAACCTTTTTCTCTCAAACTCACTTTCTAATATTTGGTGGCTTAACCTAATGAATGAAAAATGAAACAAAACAAATTATACTCTCCAATAAAGCCCTTGGCCGAATTTTGAGTGTAAAAAATAAATATCTAGATATTTTTTTGTTTCAATTAATTCATTCATCAACTTGTGTATTTGATCATTACAATATTTAATGATTTACAACAAGTCAAATAAAACAACTAAAGTCATTAACTAAAGTAATCATAGCTTAAGATATTTATATTTTAATTACTTTAATTATTTAACAATTAAATTATTAAATAATTATTTAAATACAAATATTTTAAATATATGTATTATATTTACTTTAAATATTCAAATACATATATATTTATTATATATGTCAAATACCACAATTTGACATTTAATTAATGTGTATTTAATAAAATCATGCATTAAATACAAATATACATTAATTAGGAAATGATCATTAGGTCCATTTCCATGTATTTTTCGTTTAACCTTTAAATGACTTATAAATAATCAGTATTATTCATAATAGTTTCCCTATTGCTCTACGAGTATATTTCATTAGTGAGACTCTCTAGATTTAGGCTTATCCTTCACGAAATCCAATTTTGTGTCCATAATTTACCCACCCGTAAATTATGACGACCACGAATAAACTCGTTGAATCATACAGGTCGAGGTCATGACATATGTTTAATTCCTCCATCACAGGTATCCGGATATATCTCAGAGATATAGACGTAAACGTCAAATCTCTATAAGGACAATCTCATCGACGTCTCTATTAGCAATCTCAAAAAAGAACACTTAGAACTTACTTATAAAGTGTACCACGGGCCCATGGTTTTTATCTGATTGCTAATCATATGTGGACTACCTATGCTCTGTACACAGAACTGACAGATCCTATCTTGACACATACAGGACACCCTGATGATTTATCCACACCCAACGAACATGTGGAGGTCTGATCTAAATAGATCGGTGACGTGACTGTCATCTAAGTGTGAAAGATGTCTCATGTGCCCATAATGGTATCTCAAGTCGAAGAATCACTTATGCTACTCAACCCGAGAAGATTCTTATTGACGTTGGTGTACCATCCACTAAGAATTTTCGGTGAGTCGTTCAGTGTTTATCCGCTATAAACACTTATATGTCTATACGAGTCTCCAAGACTGATGGTTAATTGAGAAACCATTGGAATCCAATATTCCAGTATACGACATGTACATGTCTCAACGGGTTTACTTTACTGACCAGGTAGTGTAAACCTTGACCAGGAACTGTCTAAGAATGACAACGTCATTATACAACTCAATGTCAGTTGCGATGCTTTTGCAACTGCATCATGACTAATCATTCTAAGGTCAATTACGTCTTTACCATATCAATAGATATATTATATTATAGAAACTGTTTATTTTATTCATAATAAAACGTTTACAATAGTATTTACAAGGAAATAAAACATGGAATTGGCACTATGAACATCAACTTTAACATTAGCTGGGTGGGAGGGGACAACATATATTTCTTGAATCATTAAAGATGCAATAACCAGACCATATGCCTTAAAAATCCATGAAAGTAATTACAAAATAGATATTTATAGACATGACATATGATACGGTACACTAAAATTGAATTTATTCTGTCTTTAAGAAAATATTGTTGGGGTATTGGGTGGTAATTCGGGTAACGCAGCGAAACGCGGAAAATCAAAATTTTCCGATTTCAATAATTTTTATTGGGTAATTAAAAAAAAACTAATTTATTTCAATTACTCAATACTTAAAAATTGAAATTTTTATCAAAAATTAGATTTCAGAGTAATTACCATTTAGCCCCAAAACTTTATATTTTTGTCATTTTAGTCCAAAATTGTCAAATACAATTCTAATTGATTCCAAATCAATCCCAAAATGATTTATACATGTCTAATACATGAAAATAAAATTTTCAACTCATAGAAACCAAATTTCCAGAATTTGCCGAATGGACCCTATACTTTCAAGAATTTACAATTTGGTCTTTTTTGTTCAAAACATGACAAGATCAAATCCAAAAATTCCCAAATTTAATATACATCATATATACATCAAATCTCATCACATATATGAAAAGCCCCAAATTTGGGGAAGGTTAAAAACCCTAATTTTATAATTTCACAAATTAACAAAATTAACAACAAATTAATTAAATTCAATACTTTAATTCAATTCCCACAACACCAAACAAGCCTCACCATCATGAAAAACCTCAAGAATAATTCTAGGTCAATCATGAGTGGCTAAGTAACTCTAGAATTGCAACTTCCATCAATATGGCAAAAAGAAAGCTTAAAGAATAATTTTAAGCATTCTAAATAAACATACATGCTTCCATCTTTCAATCAAGCTCCCAATCATAAAAAACACATCCATAAGAAAGTAGAGAAGAAACTAAGCTACACATTTTGAAGCTTATGATCTTAGAACCAAGTTTCAAGAAGAGGAAAGGAAGAAAAACCTTACCAAATTTCCAAAACTTTAGGGCCAAAACTTCATCCTCTCTCATTTCTTTTCACAAAACCGTGGATGAGAAAAAGCAACTAGGAAGATTTGTGGCAAATCTTACCAATGCTAGCACATAAAGGGTCTTCCAAGGTGATAGAGAAACCAACTTGTGAGCATGGAATCACCATTTGCAAAGCTTGGAGCTTGGAGCATCAATGGAGGACATCCATGAAGGTTAACCGAAAATTGGAGCACATCCAATGAGCAAAGCCGAGAGCTTCATGGAGCAAGGGCTTGTGTTCGTCGCGTCGCAAAATCCGATCAATGTAAGTATGATTCCGCCATATTTCATTGTTGTATTCACATGTGTTTCTTGCTTAAATTGATCCTTGGGACTTAATAGAAACCCAACAATGGTATCTTGAGCCATTTTGAGCATGAAACTTGGTTAGGGTAAAATTTGGGTAAAATCAATTTGAGCATGATTTGATAAAATTGATTGATTGAGTATGCTTGAATGATGATGTATTGAAGTTGTATATGATCAATTTCATGAAATATTGATTGGATCAATTTTTCCCCAATATTTGAGGCTTGGTCGAAACTATGAGTGCCCTAAATAGTTATGGTGATTTGTGTTTTTGATCATTGGATGAGTTGGAAAACATTGGGTAATGTTGATTTAGGATTTAATTGGATTAAAACCGAATCGGACAAAGAAATCCCCATAATGTCGTGACATTGAAGCATGAAAATGATGTGATTTTTGATTCAAATGTGTTGGACATATGTGGATGATAATGAGCATAATTAATTGAGCTAATTAGTGTTTTGGAAATGTTAATTTGGTTAATTAATTATGGCATACACTTTGGTTATTTAATTATGAAATTTGGAATTTTGGAATTAAATTAATTGGGCCAAATTGGAATTGGGCTTGTAAAGTTGTAATTGGGCTAAATGGGCTTAGTTGAGCCAAGTTTGGTTTAGGCTAATTGGTTGGATCCAATTGGGCCCAAAACCATATCCATAAAGTCCAATTATGACTTAATGGACCTTAATTTTAATTGGGCCTAATGGGCCTAAATTGGTTTCTTGGCAAATAAGGGTGATTCCTTAAATGGGCTTTGGTATTTGGGTTTGACCCATATTGACCAAAAGTCCATGCCTTAAGAAATTAATTAAAAGCCCATTGGACTTTAATTAATTTGACATTGGATGTTAATTGGGCTTTGAGACCCGTAGCGATTAGATTTGGAATCTAAGTCGTAAAGGCACATTAAAAAGTGTAATATTTAATTTGGAATTAAATAGATGAATTAGTATTAAATACAAATTAAATTGGATTTAATATTATAGTTTAGTATAATTCAAGAATTCGTACTTTGAATACTTATTCGCAAAACGAGTTTGACTCGCGCAAAATCAAATCGTTGTTTGAACATTGGATGGTCATTAAATTTCAGATTAATTAATTGGATTAGATTGATTGATAACATGCTTGTGTGAATACATGGATGAGATGTATGAATAATGTATATCGGATGGATATTAGATGGGTGAGGGCAATTTTGGAAATTGTTGTAATAAATTTAGAATTTATTAATTGGACCTGCGTGTCCAGCAATTACCTCTTGACTCTGTGTATTTCTCTTCTAACCTATTCCCCTCAATGTAAATGAGGTTTCTTTAGAAGTGTTATGTAATCGGGTAGAAGTAATAATTGTGCTAGCGGGAGAGAGGAAAGTGAGAGATTTGTTCTAGGAACAATGTGTTTAAGTATCCATCCGCATATCATTATTATTTTATTTAAGCGCCTTATTATGTGTTTAAAATGCATGTTTAAGGGTGTATGATGATGAGACCTTAACAAAGATAATTAATTGGTTGCCAATTACGCGAAAAACCCTCACTACATATTAACCTTTTCCCTTCCATTGAGTGATTCTTACTCAAGATCCAAGACTGGCACTGGTTTGTTGGCCAAAGTCAAGACCTTTGTCCGTCGCGGATGTGTTTGAATCATGAAGGCTTTGTTCCATATCGGTGTCTTGTCCAAGTTGTGATTTGTTGGCCAAAGTCAAGATCACTTCTTGTCCATCGACATTGATTACGAAGCTTTCCAAGGTCAATGGGTTCCGCTTAACTGGGATCACTAAGTTTGTTGTGCCAAAGCCAAGGCTTAGTTGATTCAGAGGAAAAAGGTTAGGGAATATATTGGATATATTGGCATATATAAGATATATGTTTCGGACTTGGATGTCCACCTACTGGATCTAGGAATTGGATGGGATCCAATTGATCTTAGAGATCTACCTAGTTAATTATCATACAATTTGTTGGCCAAAGTCAAGATTATGTGTTATTTAACGGGATCCTAGCCCACTAGGAAACAAGGTTTCCCGAGTACTCCACAGAGGGTTAAAGGCTCGCCGAAAAATAGTGGGAGGCAAGTATTAAATTTGCAATATTCGTTTAGTTACTTGCCATACGCGCTCATTTAAATTTTTCGTCAATATAAATTAATATATTAGTTGGAATAATATTTAATGTTGTTTTTTAATAAACAGTTGGACTGTATTCAAACCATTTCAATTAATAGTTAATTTTATAATTGGATTATAGTAATCAATATAATTTAATTTAACCTATTAAATTATAGTTGATTATATAGTTGGACTATAGTAATCATTATATTAAATAGTACCTAAAATCATTGATTGGATAATTGGACTATAGCAATCAAGATAAATTGAAAGATTAGTGCTTAAAACATAATCCTGGGTGAAAATGTATTTAAACGACTTTAATTTTCAAATTGAGAATAAAATTTCAGGATAGTCCTGGAAACTAAGAAGTTACTTTATTTGATAAAATAACATCTTAGGCCTAAGCCCGGAGTTGAGCAAATAAATAGAACATGATATTTGGAATATTCATGTGATGATAACTTTAGTGCTTAATCCTTTAAGCTTGCCGCAAAAAGACTCTTTAATTTCTTAATCAGAACTAAGGATTAGATCCTCATAGTATGATATTGAAATTGAAGGATCTTTATAGATCTATTCTTAGATCTTAGAAGTACAAATTACAATAGAAAACTCTTGGAGAGTTAATGGCTATACTCAATGAGATAAAGCCAGAGTTTGCAATTGGGCAAGAAGCGCAATGCGCATCTTACTTCGACATTCCAGAAGGCCAAGGCTTGGCCAAAGGCTTCCAGGGTGTGGAAAAGGGGCAAAGGCAAAATCATTATAATCTTCTGGGAAGACAAAAGACATATCCCAAGATGTCTGCCTAAATTGTGGCAAACGGGGTCACTGAAGCGTGACTGCCGTATGGACAAGGCAGACATGAAGGAATTGAAGACGAGCAAGGCTCCGGCTTCAAATATGTTTGTCATCAACATGTTCAATACTAGTATTAAAATTGGGTTTTAGATACTGAGTATGGTACATAAATATGTACCGATATGCAGAATCTGCTGAGAGCAGGATACTGACTTCAGTTGAGATTGATCTGCGAATCGAAAACGGGACGAAAGTCGTTATTTTGACCGTAGAGATCTAAGTTTAGGAACTACCCTTTGGGTGTGTACTTAAATTAGGAAACTGTTACAACGTAACTAGTTTGACTAGAAACATTATCTCTATATCAGAGTATAATCTGTTGCGGATATACCTTTATATTCTAGAACACTAAAGTGTTTCATTTTATAAAGATGATATTGAGATAAACACATTAGATGTGAATAACAGTATTTATATTTTGAATATAAATAAATCTCAAACGTATAACATGACAATCAAATAGCTCAAACTGAATTAATCAGTTGAGACTTATAAGTGGCATTGTTGTCTGGGACACAATTAACAAGACCGTATATCCACACTTCGAAGAGTGGGTACTAGGACATATTTGATACTATTCAAATAATGTCTACGAATCTAGTTCATTAGGCAAAGTGCCTAAAACACCTTTACTTGGTAAAAGTGTAATTGTCACCGATCTGTTAACCCTCGTTCATACTTACGTAAGTGGGCCCATGTCTAGCTAGTCTAGAGCTGGATATGAATGTTTCATGACCTTTACGGATGTGGCATCGCGTTATTGTTATGTGTTTCTTTTGGAAACATGGATCGGAAACTTTTGATGAATTCAAAGAGTTTCGACACGAAGTAGACAAACAGATCGGCTAAAGTATTAAACCGTCACGGTTAGACCATGATGGAAAATACTTAAGCAATAAGTTTCTCAAATACTTGAAAGAGTATTGTATTTTTTCAATGATGACTCTTCTCGGAACACGTCAATTTGACGGTGTGTCCGAACTGAGAAACCGAACCTTGTTGGACATAGTAAAGTTAATCATGAGTCGCTCTGAGCTACCATTTCCTTCAAAGGATAAGCTTTAATCAGTGCAAAACTTATTTTGAATAAGGTTCCATAAAAAAAAATTTGTTTGACAGACTCCATATTAGATATGAACAGGAAAAAAACTGGGTTTTCTCATTCCTGAAGATTTGGGAATGCTAGGCATATGTTTGGATGATACCAAACTAGAACCCCAATCGGATAAGTTCCAATTGTAGGTTATCCTAGGGAAACCAAAGTATAGTACTTATACAACTCACAAGAGAACAATTTAATTGTTGCTCGCCATGCGGTTTTCCTAAGAGGAATACCGATATGCAGTGGAAAGTGGGAGGAAAGTAAAACTCGATGAAAATCAAAGTAATACTATACCAGGCACCGATTCCTTAATGGAACACAAATAGTTCATCAAGGATGAAACCATACCATAATCTTCAAATACACAAGAACCGCGTATGTCGGAGAGAGTCAGAAAACAACCTGAGGTATGGGTTTCTGATCTCACCTCGTAAAGATGTCAATCTTATTGAGGAATACGAACTGACTACGTATGAGAAAGTGATACAAGGTATCGACTCCCTATTATGGCAAAGTGCCATGAAGTCCGAAATGGATTCCATGTATACCAACTCAGTTTAGATACTAGTTGATGTACCAGAAGGCATTGTGCCTATTGGCACTATATAAGTCTTCAAGGAAGACATACATGGAAGGCAACATACCAACGTACTAAGCTAGGCTTGTAGCGAAAAGGTATCGTTATCAACATTGTGTCGATTACGACGAAACCTTTTTTTTGTTGCCATGGTTAAATCCATTTGGATAATGCTTGCTGATGTTGCATGTTTCATTTATGAAATATGGCAGCTAAATGCCAAAACCGATTTCCTTAACGGAAACCTTTTGGAGGATGTTTATAACATCCTGACAGTTTTGTCGTACCAAAACAAGCAAACAAGGTTTGCAAGTTATTCGCTCCATTTAGGGATTGAAGCAAGCATTGCGTTCTTGGAACGATATCGTTTTGATGTAATCATAATGGTATATGATTTAATTCAAAACGAAAATGATTTTTATGTATATAAGGAGGTTAGTGGGAGCGCACTGACAATAATTGTCCTAAAAATGATGATATATCATTTCTTAGAAATGATATTCCCATAATAAAACAATCGGTGGAAAGCTTGACTTTCATGAAAATTCTCCGTAGAATTCTTGGGAGAAACAACCTTTATTCTAGGAATAAAGATCTACTGGGATAGATTTAAAGTTGTTAATACTCTCCGAGAACTCATACATTGAAATAAATGTACGCGACCTGGTGTCTCATATGCTTTGAGCATATGAAGTCACAATCAGGCCAATCCAAGTGATAGTCACTGGATTGATGTTAAGAACATCTTTAAGTATCTTAGAGGAACTAATGATGCTTTCTTATACTATGGAGAATGAGAACTTGAAGTGACTGGGTTCACTATTGCAAGTTTCCTAACCGATAAAAAGGACTATAAGTCGTAACAATGGTACTATAAAGTTTGAAAAACGGAACAGTGAGCTGAAAATCTTCCAAGCAAGATACTGTTACCGAATAAACAACAAAAGCGAAATATTGATGCAACTGAGGCAGCAATAGAAGCCTTTTGGATTGATAATAATCCTAATCAGATTAGGAGTAATTCTGTTAGCAGTTGAGCTAGGCTACAGCGCAGGCTAAGGAATTAATGGTCTCATCAACGATCCAGATATATACTTCAGATATTCATCTGCTTCATTCGGATCATGCATCGTGGCGATGTGATGATCGAATAAATCGCATCAGATGATAACCTTGCAAATCCGCTGACGAAAAGCCTTTCCTCAGTAGAAGTTTGAGCGAACCGTACATAGTTCGAGTGTATGACACTTGAGTGATTGGCTATAGGCCAAGTGGGAGATTGTTGGACAATTATGACCCATAGCATCACTATTTGTACAGATCATGGTGTTGTTGTACAAATTAACTATGTGATAAAGGAAATTGCCATTTTATCATTTGTAATTAGATTACCAAGATGTATAAATGATAGAAGGTCCTTATGATTAGTTCCGGATTGAGATGATATGAGACAGTATCAATCCACGAAGGTTTAATCATTAAATATCCCTAGTCGTAGTATTATCGAGATTGGACATCGATAATGCGGAATAGACTAGTATTACACTTGTGCGCGTTGTGGGAGCATAACATCATAGTTCTCATATATTTGGGTATAGGATACTCATGCAAGTGTAATATGAGGTTGTGTTTACCGATGGTACGGAAACAATTTCGCTCTGGATAGACCCCTCAGAAATCCATTGGTAGTATGACTATGTGTCTATGGAAGTCTGAATCAGGGTAGGTGTATTTGGTCTTAACCTGAGACTTGCATCGCTAATACTTGTGACAATCAATATACTTTGGTTTTGATCGTCCAGGGCTTTAACAGGTTCTGTGTACGCCTCTTCTGGGTATATTGAGAATCGTAGTGTATTGGGTGTGATGTCAAGATGGAAGTATCACTTCAGTCATAGTGGAGATGATGATCACGTAAGATACGGAACTGGTGCTCTTATATACTGCAGTCATCAGGATAATATGACTAGGTCATGGTTATCTGATTATAGAGACTAGTTACCAGAGATCCGATATGTGCTTCGTACAGGGCAGACACAATTCCAGCCCCAGGCCTTGCACGTGACATCTGATGCTGGATCGATATACGTAATACTACGTATACTACGCCTGATATAGATCACATATTCCAGTAAGAATATTTCTGGAGAATTGGGTAGGCACGGTGCTTTGCTAGAAGCCAACCATGTCTTGTAAATCGGTAAAAGCGTAGTACTAGGTACATACGTGTTCGGATAGTCCGACGACCGGATTTGCTGCCAACATATCCAGGGATCTCATGGGTCGCTTCCCGAAGATTCACCGATGACGTATGACTCGCACTTTATTAATCTGGGATTAATTAGTAGAGAGAGAAAATTAATCTAGGATTAATTACAGAGATATTTTATCTGGGATAAAATATTATTTTAAGAGAGATAACGATTAATTTTGAATTAATTGATAAAATAATATATTCGATATATTATACGAAATTGGATTTCAACGCGGAATTGAAATTAGATTTTAATTCGGGCGAACGAGTTAATTTAGAATTAATTCGTTAGCGACGTGAATATTAATTTTTCTAGGCATATTATTTAATTACGTTGCAACGGAAAATTCGTTAATTCAGAATTAGCGAACCCGAGCCCGTGAGTGTTTGTGGGCGCACTCGCATTTTGAATTCAAGTGCGGCCCACAAGTCACTTCTAGCTTCAAACCACTAGTCACATCAAGCGTCAAATCACTTGTCACTTTGAGTGATGTGATGTCTAGTCACTTTTGATGTGAATAGCTGATGGTGGTTGTTGAATGCATTTAATGCATTTTTGCGTCCAAAATTGTTAAGCTTTTTGGAAAAGCTTTGACCAAAATTTTGAAAGCAATTTTGGTATATGTTCTTAGAAAACATTTACACAAAAATAACTAACACGTTTTCTTCTCTCTTTACACACATGTTTCGGCCAAGGGCCAAAACTTCATCCTCTCTCATTTTTCTTCACAAAACCGTGGATGAGAAGAAGCAACTAGGAAGATTTGTGGCAAATCTTACCAATGCTAGCACATAAAGGGTCATCCAATGTGATAGGGAAACCAACTTGTGAGCATGGAATCACCATTTGCAAAGCTTTGAGCTTGGAGCATCAATGGAGGACATCCATGGAGGTTGACCGAAAATTGGAGCACATCCAATGAGCAAAGTCGAGAGCTTCATGGAGCAAGGGCTTGTGTTCGTCGCGTCGCAAAATCCGATCAATGTAAGTATCATTCCGCCATATTTCATTGTTGTATTCACATGTGTTTCTTGCTTGAATTGATCCTTGGGACTTAATAGAAACCCAACACCGGTCATGGTCGTTTCTCATTGTGACAACTTTGGCACGTTCACAAGGAGGCGTACCAAGGTTAAACTTGTCAATGATAAATTCAAGATACTTGCGTAGTCCTGACAACTTTGGCACGTTCAGGATTTCCGCTTTCGCTTGAATTTATCCAGTATCAAATATACATCCGGTATGGATAAATTTCTATCAATTACACTCTCATTGCTTTGGCACGATCTCGGATACAGCCATAGAACAGATATCCAAAAACCGTATTGACAAGACAAACCAAGAAATATGCATCCAATACATATTACTTTTAAAACCTTATTAATTAGGGATTTTTCCGCAAAGATGATACGTATTTAATTTAATCAAATTAAATAAATACAAGCATGTATAAAATAAGATAATTAAACATTGAATTTAAAGGCATATATTCATATCATGTGTTCAGGTTCAGACCTGCTCTGATACCATATTTGTTGGGGTTTTGGGTGGTAATTCGGGTAACGCAGCGGAACGCGGAAAATCAAAATTTTTCGATTTCAATAATTATTCTTGGGTAATTAAAATAAACTAATTTATTTCAATTACTAAATACTTAAAAATTGAAATTTTTACCCAAAAAATCAGATTTTTCAATAATTACCAGTTAAACCCAAAACTTTGTATTTTTGTCATTTTAGTCCAAAATTGTCAAATACAATTCTAATTGATTCCAAATCAATCCCAAAATGATTTATACATGTCTAATACATGAAAATACAATTTGCAACTCATAGAAACCAAATTTCCAGAATTTACCGAATGGTTCCTAAACTTTCAAGAATTTATAATTTGGTCTTTTTGTTCAAAACATGTCAAGATCAAATCCAAAAATTCCCAAATTTAATATACATCATATATACATCAAATATCATCACATATATGAAAAGCCCCAAATTTTGTGAAGGTTAAAAACCCTAATTTTATAATTTCACAAATTAACAAAATTAACACCAAATTAATTAAATTCAATACTTTAATTCAATTCCCACAACACCAAACAAGCCTCACCATCATGAAACAACTCAAGAATAATTCTAGATCAATCATGAGTGGCTAAATAACTCTAGAATGACAACTTCCATCAATATGGCAAAAAGAAAGCTTAAAGAACAATTTTAAGCATTCTAAATAAACATACATGCTTCCATCTTTCAATCAAGCTCCCAATCATCAAAACACATCCATAAGAAAGTAGAGAAGAAACTAAGCTACACATGTTGAAGCTTAAGATCTTAGAAATAATTTTCAAGAAGAGGAAAGTAAGAAAAACCTTACCAAATTTCCAAAAATTGCAAGCTTTTCTTCTTTCTTTCACTTTTCCTCTCTTTCTCACTTTGTATTTGATTTTCTAGGGTTCTTAGATTTGAAACAAAAAAAAATAAAAAGTGGCCTTATATAATTTCCCTTAATGACCGAAAATGAGGAAAAAATTGTAGGCCAAGTATTTTTATTTTTTATTTCAAAATTAGAAAAAGATTTAATGAATATTTGTGGTGATAAATCATTAATCAAATTAATGTTTATCACAAAATATCCAATAAAATTATGCCAAATAAAACCAATCAAAATTGGCCACTTTATCGATTAAAATAAGCCATTTAGTTTACTTAATAAAGTAAACTAGATATTTAATATTTAATTAATTTAATTATTTAACATTTAAATAATCAAATAATTAAATACAAATATCTCAAATATATGTATTATATTTACATTAAATAATCAAAATACATATATTAATAATAAATGTCAAATATCACAATTCGACGTTTAATAAATGACCGAAAGATCTCAAAAGCATGTATTTTCGTTTAACCGTTAAACGAATTATAAATAATCAGTATTATTTATAAAAATTACCCTAGTGCCCAACGAGTATATCTCATTAGTGAGACTCTTTAGGTTCAGACATATCTGTCACGAAATCCAATTTCATGTACATAATCTACCCACCCGTAAATTATGACGAACACAGATAAAATCTATGTACCATACAGGTCGAGGTCACTGCATACGTATAATCCTTCCGTCACAGGTATCCGGATTATCCCACATATATAGATATAAACGTCAAATCTCTTTAGGTATAATCTCGTCGATGATTCTATTAGTAATCTCTTAAATACACTTAGAACTGATTTCTACAGTGTACCACGGGCCCATGAATTTAGCAGATTGATAATTCCATAATGGATACCTATGCTCTGTACACAGAACTGACGGATCCTATCTTGATACGCACAAGATATCCTGAGGATCAGTCCACACCCAACGAACAGACGGAGGTCTGATCTAAATAGATCGGTGACATGACTGCCATCAAAGTGTGGAGGATACCTCATACATCCACAGTGGTACCTCAAGTCGGAGGATCACTATGCTCACTCAACCCGAGAAAATTCTTATTGACGTTGGTGTATCATCTATTAAGAATCTCCGGCGAGTCGTTCAGTGTTTATCCGATATAAACACCTATGTGTCTATATGAGTCTCCCGAGACTCATGATTCATTGATAAACCATTAGAATCCAACATTCCAATATACGACACGTACCGGTCTCAGCGGGTTTACTTACTGACCAAGTAATTGTAAACCTTGGCCATGAACAGTTAAAGAATGATATTGTTATGATACTACTCAATGTCAGTTGCGACGCTTTTGCAACTGTATCATAACCAATCACTCTATGGTCATTTACGCCTTTACCATATAATAAAAGAATTTATATTAAAAATATATACAAGAGTATTTATAGGGAAATACATAAGAAATTGACGCTCTTAGCACCAACCCTAACAAATACTACCTCGTTGATGCTGGTTTCATGTTGAAAAGTAGACTTATTACACCTTATAAATATAGAGGGAAGCGATATCACTTAAAAGAGTACTCAAGAAATCTTCCTTGGAATGTTCATGAATTATTTAACCTTCGACACGCGTCCTTACGTAATGCAATTGAACGATTTTCTATAATTGCAAGCTTAACCGAACCTGCATATCGGCTTGAAACTCAAAAGCTCATCATGTTTACATGTTGTATTTTACATAATTACTTAAGGAGTGTAGATACAAAATGATGAGCTGCTTGTAGAATTTGAAGCTGAAACTTTAGATAATGAAAATAAACAAGATGAAGGTCCTAACATTAGGGACAATAGTGAAGAAGATAGGAGAGGAGAATTAATTAGGGATTCTGTAGCTGCTCATATGTGGGCCACTTACCCTGAATAATGTATCATACTTGTTAATGTCATATTTTGTTATATAGGCCAATCCTGTAGCTGCTGAATTGAAGAACAAAAGTGTGAGAAATATATGATAAGTTGGTTCAGCTCTATGGAAAGGACATGGCTACTGGAAAGAATAGTGATGCTCCAACATATATGAGAACAAAAGTTGTGCAAAATGTTAGGAAAAGAAAAAGGTAACCCAAGCTCAATGACTGTTGATGAAATTGATCGAATTATGTTTGAAAATACTTATAATTTAGAAACTTTTACTGACTGCGAGGTTGAGGGTGATTATGAAGATTCACCAACTCCTGATACACCTACATCACAAGCACAATATGAACCTCCAATTTCTAGGACAAAGCAGTTGAAACAAATTTCTAGAGATTGATGTCTTAGATGTCTTGAATAATGGGTTTAATGATATTGCTATTGCGATAAAAGAATCTCTCAACTAAACCACCTAATGGGCTTTGGGAATTAGTATCGAGCTTCGGTTTGGAAGCTCATATGGAAACAAAAGTTTACCTGGCTCTTTTTCGTGATAGTGATATGTTGACTGGTTTTATAAGTTTACCACCTGAACGACGTAAAATGTTTTTACTTGAGATGATGTTTGGTGGTAATTAAGTACAGCATTAAAGATGGTCAATTTTTTTAAGTATTAATATATTTAAAATTATTTAAATTATGGGTTGTGCGATTTTAATAGTAGATTGTTTTAGATGATATTATGGATTGTATGGACTTAAATTCGATGAAGTTTTTATATATATTACGGATTATTTTTTAAAATATTTTTTTTAAGAATGTGATTTTTCATATTTGTTATTTTATAATTTAGTATGGATTTAAATATTTTTGTAAGTGCCAAAGGGACTCTTATTCAATAATTTTGTAATTGGTGTAAAATTTTGAACTATTATCGGCCTATCTATAAATTGTATTATAACTATATAAGTTCAGACATATAAAAGAAATAAATATTATAGGAAGTTAAAAAAAAATAAATTACTTTTACTACTAATCAAGATTTGTTTTTCGTAAAAGAATGAGACCTAAAGAAAAATCACAAAAAATGGGGAAAAAAAATACTTTTTTCCATGTGAAAAATTACTGATCAGCATGTAGACCGGAATAGCCAATTAATAACAACTCACAAATTAAGAGAACAATTGAGATTGCGATGGATTCTTTGAGATACTTTCCAATTAAATTTGAATTATTAAATATAATATGAATCTTTCTTTTAGATTTACAATCTTGTTATATAAAAATATCCCATAACCGAAGGTAGCCACTCTTGAGAAAAAATAAATCTTTTTGTACCATTTTTTTTCTTTTAAAGAGTTGAAGGTATAGTGCATCAAGTTATTTGCAAGGGTAAATTTGATCAGCTTCTTACTCTTCTATCAAAAATAATACATACTGAACTAAAATAATGAGCATCAATCTGAATATGATACTACTTATGGAAAATGTGGTCATAAATCTATAATAGTATTAGAATTCGATCACAATATATAATCTTCTTGATTATCTTAATGCATAATTATTATTTTTTTTAGAATTATTGGAAACCTCACTGTTAAACCATTCATTCCGGGCTTAAGCAGAGCAGGTAAAACTTTCGATTGTCCTAGACTCTTATAAGACACGCACTCACTGAATTCGAACTCGGGACCTGAAGGTTAGATTCCGAGCCCTACACCACCAAGCCATTGGCAAATAAGGAGTTCAAATATATATTTGAGTTAAGAAAATCAATAGAAAATCTTGGTACTATTCAAAATAACAATAATAAAAATATTCATAATAGATATCATCATCTGCATTCAGAAAACCATAGGCTTTTGAAGAAACTTGTATAATTCTATGGTTTTTGAAGAAACTTGTACAATTTGAGAAGAGGTTTTGATTAATTAAAAAAATGAATACCTTAATAGATATACCCTTAGACAAGGCTATATATAAATAGAAATCACAAAAGAGTGGACAATTATCTAGAGCTGTCGGTGCTCTAGTAAAATTGATTATAAAAAAGATAAGTGGAGAATATTAAGATATCAAATAAATAATTATTTGAGAATTTATGGCTCTTTTTGATGTTATGATTAAAAAAATATAGTGAATAAACCGAGGTTCATATTATGTAATTTTGATTTATATTAAAAAAAATAAATTATGATACGTTTTTCTAATATTTTGATTAGGCCTAGGCACTGTCGGATTCGGATCGGATCGGACCGAGTCTGAATCCGATTCGATTCGATTAACATGAATAAATTAAATCCGTTAAGGTTCAAAACTGTTATCAAACTCGAACCGATCCGATCTGATAACTATCGAATCAGATCGGATTTGTTCGAACCGATTCGATTAGTTATCGGATCGGACAAATTTGATTTGATAAGAGATCCGAATTTGAAATATCAAAATCAAATAAAGGATCTGAATTTGAAATATCGGAATCAACAATCAACACATATCAAAGTAACTACCACATGGCAAAACACATCCACTCCCAAATATCAGAATGAACATATAAGAACATAAGCTCACGCACAAAATTCTAACAAGAGTAACTTTGCATCCCACAGCCTATTGCGAGAAACGAAAACAAAAGCCTTGTTTGCAACGCCTTTACATCCCAACCACAACAAGAAGATACTGAAATGAAACAAAACAGCCAGCCTAAAACCCAACTACTGCCCACTGAAAACAAAAAAAAATGCTTCCTATACAAGCCAAAGCAATCGGCATTAGCAGGTAGCAGCCATAGAAGCCTTCATTTTTCATTTTCATTTGATAATGAATAAGACTTCTGTTTTGCCATGAGTGTAAAAGGCTAAGGCATGATCAAACACATAGCCAACAATTAAACTGGAAAAGCCCAAATGATTTTTGCTAATAAGAACATAAGTTACATTGTATTTTATTACTTACAAACACAGTTGAAAGAGAAGATTATAACTTCCATATCAATCAACATGATTAATAAGTAATACAGTTTACCTACCAACAAATAAAATATATGGGTCCTTTCTACTCATGAGCAACAATTGGGAGCAAACATGTGCATAAACAAACGATCATCTATCATCAATCATCAAAGATCAAACACAATCAACACACTATATGTATATGAAGAAACTAAAATATACCTATCATCAAAGTTCACAAATACAATCATGGGTTAATAACAAAAATCAATTACCACTTTCCAAAAAATGAATGAATATATAAATAAATAGCAAAAGACTACAGAAATTGTCATGAATAGTTGAAACTTGAGAGAGAAAGACTTACAAAATTTGACCCAAACTCCACTGCCAGCAACATGACCCAAAAATTGTGATTCAGATTGTAATTTACGATATTCTTCAAAGAAAACAAAAAAAAAACTTATTATAAGTTTGCATTTTATGGTATTCACAATAAAAATTAACAAAACAAAATATTAAGTTTTTTTACCTTCCTCAAACTTTTCGTAGTACTCGGCCTCCAATAGCATGACTTCCACTTCATTTGTTTTGTCAATTGTAAGATTATTTCGTATCCAATTTTGAGTGAAAATTAGAGCCTCTACCATAACATGAGTTAATGAGCTTCGAAAACTATCAAGAACACGACCGCCAGTACTAAATGTCGATTCAGATGCTACTGTCGATACTGGCATTGTAAAAATATCACGAGGAATCCTAGCCAAAATTGGATATTTACCAATATTTGTTTTCCACCATATCAGAACGCTAAAGTTAGGGTCACGACTAGTCTCATAGGGTTCCATCAAATACATATCAACCTCAGTACTTTCCTCTTGATGAATGACATGACTAGTTTGGAAAATCTGAAACGGATCATCAGGTTGTAGACTTGTATTGCGCTTACGCATTCTATCATGTGCTCGCGGTCGAACAAACGGATGAGATTGTGTCATAATACCAACACTAGACCCATATCCACCAACACCAGTTACACCACCAACCATTGATCCATCAGGACCATCGCCATCAACAAACAACCCATTTGTGCCATACCAATCATTATACATATCGTATAATCTTTTAAATAAATCTCTAGTGGACTTTCTCATTTCCTCCATTTTAACATTATCATGATCAAAAATGATACCAAAGCAAACAGAGGCAAATGTCATCTTACGCCGTGGATCAAGAATAGTACTGACAATTAACAATTTATTTATTTTGGCAGTGGTCTCCCAATATTTATCAAATTTCATCTTCATAGATATGGCAATATCATGCAAAAGAGGATGTTCATTACGCACCAGGTTTTTCAAGCTAGTATGAATCTTGCAAATCTCATTGTAGGTGAAACAAGAGGTGACAGTAGATGAGGCACTGAACATATTTGTTGCATCATAAAAAATCTCCAAAAAATCAGCAAAGTATTGAGCTTTCTCCCAATCCATATCTGTAGGGCCCAATCATTTTCCTCACATTTTCATCATCTCTAAAATATGGAGCATAGTGACCATCATCATCAATCATTCGATCAAAGGCCTTCTGGAAGTCTAATGCAGCATTCAACATTAAGTAGGTGGAATTCCACCTAGTAGGAACATCTAAGATAACACTTCACTTGCTCTCTATCCTCTCACGTGCTACCGCCGATTTAAATGCTTCCAATCTCGATGGAGAAGATCTCAGATACTTAACAGCATTGTGAATTGCTATAATACTGTCATCCATTTCTTTCGGACCATCAGACACAACTAAGTTTAATATGTGAGCACAAAACACCGCATATGCACATATTCTCCATTAAGCACCAATGCATCTCCCACCATGTCCTCATCTTCCTCACCAACTATTGGATGGCTACAGTATTGGCACTGGCGTTATCCACAATTATAGTAAAAATCATGTCAATACCCCAATGTTGTAAACAAGACTCTACTAACCTTCCGATAGTGTCCCATTTGTGATTGTTAAATGGACAGAATCTACGGATTCACCGATGTAACTGACCGGCGTAAACACACACGTATAACGCAAGCGCACGTATCGTTCAAGTAGTATAAAAATATCGATCCCACGAGGACTTAATATCTAAACTATTAATTTTATGAGGTCAAATGATTACTAATATCTAACAAGTTGATTGATTGATTTAAAATGGTGACGATTCTAAATTTAAAAACAAGTAAATAAAATGGTTCGAAAGTAGGTTGGGGGAAATTCAAATTATAAAAACTATCCAGGGTTGTGATTTATTCCAATATTATTTAGAAGATGAAGTGGTTATCTTATAGTTGGGTAAAATATTGATTTATTAACCTGGAACACTAAATTATGTAAAAGCCTCTTCCGATGGTCAATTACAAATACCTAGTATAATCCAATTGAACCATATGTCTATGTCAACCAAATTACCTAGATTCATTAAGTTTGAGTTCCAATTATGGCTACCCCCGCCCGACAGGTATATTTCTATCCTGTAAGGAAATCTATTAAAGGGTTATCTATCCTCAAGGAAGATCGTGGGCTATTGAGTCTAAGGTCTTAAACTTAAAATTCTCATGTCTAGTTCATTTTAAGTTTACCTAATCAATTTTATTAATGGCCAGTTAATAAAAAGCATTAAGATTAAGACTCAATAAATAAATCTTTAAATTACCCAACCTATAATCTAACCCTTATAAAACAGTGATATTGAAATTCATCACAACCCCAGATAACTGGCTTAGTTACGACACATATTTACGGGTAGTAAAAACTTAAATAAAATAAAAGACATAAAGTAAATTGCTTAAAATTAAATACTGAAAAGTAAATTGCTGAAAAGTAAATAAAGTAAAAGTAAAAAGTAAAAAGTAAAAAAATTAAAATAAATTACTGAAAAGTAAATTGTTGAAATTAAATAAAGTAAAAGTATAATAAAAGAAATGCTGGGGTTAGAGGATCAACTTTTATTACTACTATTTTAGATATCTCCATTAATATAATATATTAACTTTGCGTGATAATTACTAACCAGCCATATAGGCGGTATCCTGATTAAGTCAAATTAATAATTAATTACCAACCGACCAACCAGGCGGTATCCATATTAAGTCAGGTTAAAACCAATTTATAATTAATTACCAACCGACCAATATAGCGGTATCCTCTTTTTAAGTCAGGTTTTTAAATAGTTTTTATATTATAATTAAAGGAGATTAATCTAAATAGTAATAATAAAAGCTTTACCTTTCACCCCAGCAAAGGAGAATTACCTCCTCATTGCTTGAAAATAAAAACTGCAAAAGTAAAGAAAGAAAATGTTGTGCGTAAAAGTAAATTGCGGAAAGTAAAAACTGAAAAGTAAAGAAAAGAAAGTGCGAAAGTGAAAATTAATTACTAAAAACTGTAAATAACTAAACTAGATACAATCTTCTTATTTATTCATTAAGAATTTCAAGAGAAAGTATGAATTTTACAAATGAAATGGCTTGGTATTTATAGGCAAAATTTTGCCACCATCAAATCATCCATCAAATTCTCCACCAAATCCATTATTAATTTCTCCACTAATTACTCCACCAAATCCATAATTGCTCCACTAATTGCTTATCTTGTTGGGTGGTGATTTGATAATTTTTATTAATTATTTATTATTAATATTTTTTTGCTGAAAATGATTGATAATGACTTTTATAATTACACACCACACACTTCTGGATAGTTCATCAATTTCGGGCATGAAATCTTCAGAATTCGAAATTACTTTGTCTTTAAAAGTTGTAGATCTTTGAGTCTTCTTTAATCTGGAACTTGAATCAGCTCAATCCGATATCTGAGTAAAAAGTTATGCCCAAAATACGACAGATGCGCAAAACTGGAATTTCAAAAACTGCACTTCGTCAAAACGCCCTTTCAAGTTTCCAATCTCCAAAATTAAAATATCAAGTCCAATAATTGCCATTATTTGACCCATATTTCATCCTAAATGATTTCATTGAGACCCGATATTATTTTATCTGCAAAATAAACTAAACACATCAAAAAGTTCATTAAACCCGAGAAACTAAATAAAATATTAAGTTAAAGGGGCGGTAAATATTGATATATTTTCCGCTCATCACACCCCCCAAACCTAACATTTTGCTAGTCCTCGAGCAAAACAACAAAATAAAAATAAAATTAAACTAAGCCACTTTCGTAGGGATCACGGTTGCATTTAACATATGCAACAAGCCTTTAAACCCCTAGGTGTCCCTAGTGGACGAGTTGTAGTCTCGTGAGGGCTTACAGCAACGATACCCACAAACGTTTTAAAAAAGTAAAAAGATAATAAAACTAATGCACACAAAAGCAAAAAGACAAGAGAAAATAGAATAAAGAAGTTAGTGACTAATCAGGTGAAACTTCTACTCCAAGTCAATAGTTGTTTTGTTTCATTCTAAATTACAGAATAAGTAAATTCTCCGATTATATTTACCATTCTCCATACACAGCCAACAAAATATTAATCAACTCATTTTTCCCACACACAGTCATAAGTGCAGTTGATAAGAGAGTAATATTTTTGTCCTAAAGTTCTATCATCAGATTTCACACCTTTTTGGAGCAATGGAATAATTTTTCTCATTTTTCTGATTTTTTTCTTTGATTTTTCTCTATTTTTTATTTATATACAATATCTTCCATCTATGTAGCGAGTGTTGGTCGGTGGCTCCCAAACCAGTTGGTTTTAGGGCACCAGGTGTTAAGACACCCCTACGGACTTAATTACTCAGACTTCAAATATATATATATTTTTTTGCAGCATCTTTGATCCATGTAACGAGCTTTGGGCCAGTGACTCCCAAACCAGTTGGCTTTAGGGCACTAGGTGTTAAAACACCCTTACAGACTTAATAACTCGGATCTCAGACGTTTTTTTTTTTTTTTTTTTTTTTTTTTTTTTTTACTCCATTGCTTTTTGAGATGCTTCCTCCAATTAAACTAGAGCACTGAATATTACAAACTTTTCAATTTTAGCTCATGTCCGTATGTTACCATGTATGTTGATAATATCTGTCAACTGAGCATATGAAGATTCAATTTAGTCATTTTATGGAGAATTTACAAATTAAATAATTCAAAATGAAATAAACAAAAATTAACTTGTTTCGAAATAGGTTTGAGATACGTCTCAGAAGTGGAAACTCTCCTTACTCAGCTACCTCTTACCAATTTCACATTTTTAGTCAGAATAAAAAAACAAAAACGTAAAATATTTTGTAATTTTTTAAAAAAAATTCAATTTTTTTTTGTATTTTTCGAAAAATTTTGAACTAAAAATAAAAATAACTAAAAGTAAAAAAACAAGGTACTGATCAACTAATTCCCTCCCCCAAACCTAAATGAGACATTGTCCCCAATGTCTTAAACAGTAAAATGAAGTTAAGGTTGTACCTGGTTAGCTGAAAATCTACAGGAAATTAAAGGTTAAGATCCAGATTAATCCTACGCCTCTTACCACGATCGTCCTCGGACCAATTTATCTTTGAAAGGATAGGGTCACTTGTGGTTCATAGGCTATGAGTTGGTCTATTAGATCCGGAGCGTTCTGGCAGTAAAGAGGAGTTCTTTTAAAGGTTTTGATACGAACCCATTTCTCCGAGCATCATCAAGAAACACACAAAGAAAATCATAACCCATCAACATTGAGCAATCCAAGCGGTTTCTGGTGTATGTTCAGGTTCGCCCAAGATAGTACAATAAAAATTTCCTCCAATGTGCCCAAGCCACCTGGCAAAGCAATAAAAGCATCAGCACGGTTAATCATTTCTACCAATCGTTCAGACATACCTGGCACGATCAGTTCCTCTCCGTTTGATGATCCAATAAGATTTGCCTCTGCCAAGGGTTTTGGGATGATTCCCAAAACGTGACTGCCTCCTTCCTGTACGGCCTTTGAAACGATCCCCATAAGTCCAAGATTGCCTCCGCCATAATTAAGTGCATATCCTTGCAGCTAAGACTCGACCCAATTCCTGTGGTGCTTCTATTATTGTGGCTTAGTTCCAACACTAGTACCGCAAAAACACAGATGTTTTCAACTCGTCTTCTTGAAGTGGCTTCCATTTTATGTATTCTTTTCTTTCTCAACTCTGGATGCCTTCAAAAGTGCAATGACGGGCTGAATTTATAGTACCTGAAAAGGGTGAGTAGTAAAAATAGCACAAGTATCTTCAGAGGACGATTAGTAGCGAAATATTCTGATAGTCAAAAAGGTCTGGATCCTGTCGGAGAAATTAAAAGAAAACAACAAAACAAATCACAATTATTAGGAAAAGACAAAGAGATATAATATTTACAAGGAATTTACAGCTTGATTGACGTCTATGCGTCAGGGACAAGCTTCCCATCCAATTTTCTTATAAATTGGCAAACAGGGTCTTTTTGAGTCAGATTCCCAAGACTTAACTGTTGTCTTTCTTTTTGAATTGTGTATGTAATTTGCGAATGGCTATATGAACATATCCACTGGGATGCGTCTCAAGAGTTAAGATATATCATCTAAAGACTCCTTACTCAAGCCATCCCTAATGAAGTTAATTTTGTCTTCGCGATTATCAGACACCATTCCTAAAGAACGACAACGAGTGTTGCAATTAAATCGTGCACATTTGAAACAAACACCCATTTGCTTAGCTCTACGTTTCTTTGCATATGTGCTTCTTCCTAAACCAGGCAGATGTGAAATAAAAGAGTCAGAAGACTCACCTGCCAATCGGACTCGTGCTTCAATTACCAACGAATATCATTAGGAATACCATGGATCATCAGTAGTCTCATTCGTTCCAAGCGAGCTTTGTAAACTTTCATGAGAGATTTTTGAGGGAGAGAAGGAAATTGCTTGCGAAGATTTGCGAGAGCTTCTTCCATCTTGAAATGACTAATCCTGCAAAAATTAAACACACAAAAATAAAACACACCAAATCACAATATATACACAAATTGCATGGGTTGCCTCCCTGCTAGCGCTAAGTTTAAAGTCGTCAGCTAGACGTGACTTCTCGAACGTTAGGCTGGATCTGAAAGTGTGACACTTTCTTTTTGTCGCTCAAATGATTCTCCCCAGTAGTGCTTGACACGCTGTTTTTAACCTTGAAAGTTTTGTTAGCGTCAGGATCATGTATCTCAACGGCTCTATTGGTAAAACTTTGGTGATCACAAATGGACCTGACCACCGTGATTTTGGCTTCCATGGGAAGAATTTCACCCTTGATTTGTTTAACAGTACCTTCTGCCCTGGTTCCAGTTGTATGCGCACTAACTTCTCATCATGTCTTTTCTTGCCTTTTCTTTGTACAATTTGGCATCCTCAAAAGGCTGATTGTGAAATTCCTCCAATTCGTTGAGCTGGTGGAACTTTTCTCTTCTGTTGCTTGTAGTGCAAGAATGGCTCCTTCAGTACAAAAGACGCTTTATCTTTAGGCTCCACAGGCAATTGACATGTTTTAAGTTTGTCAGTAGAACTTTGCATTGCATTGGAGTTCTGAATGGTACTGTGTATCACATCGAGTTTGAAACATTCCTCATTCTTTTCATCATCTGGGAAATTCATGGCCTTGAAAACATTGAATGTTACTTCTTGGTCCTGTACCCTCATGGTTAATTCTCCTTTTTGTACATCAATAATGGTTCGACCTGTAGCCAAGAATGGTCTCCCAAGGATGATTGGCACGTCTGCGTCTTCCTCCATATCAAGGACAATAAAATCTGCTGGGAAAATGAATTTGTCAACCTTGACCAGCACATCCTCAACTACGCCTCTTGGAAATACGAGCGTTCTATCAGCAAGTTGCAGTGAGACTGAAGTTGGCATTGTTTCTCCAATCTGTAATTTCCTGAAAATAGAAAAAGGCATCAAGTTAACACTAGCACCTAAATCACATAAAGCCTTACCAAAGTTATGTTCTCCTATGACGCAAGGAACAGTGAAACTGCCAGGATCTTTCAACTTCAGGGGAAGTTTCCTCTGAATGATAGCGCTGCATTCTTCTGTTAATGCTACTGTCTCGTAATCTCCCAATCTCCGCTTTCGTGAAAGAATATCTTTCATGAATTTGGCATAGGTGGGCATTTGTTCCAACGCTTCTGCAAATGGAATGTTGATATGCAGCTTTTTGAAGATCTCCAGGAACCGAGAAAACTGCTTGTCCAATTTGTTCTTCTGAAGACGTTGAGGAAAAGGTGGAGGTGGAGTGATCTGTTCTTTTTCCTTTGCTTCTTTTTCCTCCATCTGTTGCTTTGTTTCTTTTGGAACTTCCTCAGCAGCTGTTTTGACTCCAACATCTTTGTTGATTTCAGTACCGCTTTTTAACATGATGGCATGACATTGCTCATTCCCCATGTTTCTTGGATTTGGCTCTGTGTTGCTAGGAAGGGTACCTGGCGGTCTGTAACTCTGAGCATTTGCCAGTTGTCCATTTGATTCTCCAGTGCTTTAATAGAAGCAGATTGACTTTGAATTAATGCTGCTTGGGATTGAAACATAGCATCATATCTTGCTACTTGAGAGTCGTGTTTTGCTTCTATCTTTTTCAAGTGGGTCAACACTTCTGTTATTCCTGGTTCATTTGCTTGCTCCTGGCTTTTGTTCTGTTGCTGGAATTCAGGTGGATAGTTCTGCTGTTGGCCTGAATTGTTGCTCCATGAAAATTGGGATGATTCCTCCACCCTGGGTTGTAGGTGTTGGAATATGGATTGTTCCCCTGTCTGTTGAAATTGTTGACATAATTCACCGTTTCTTCAAGTTGGTTTGACTTGGTGCTCCTCCATATGGTGAACTTGTGGATCCAGTGATGTTCACAACTTGCGTTAAGAGTTTCTAGACATTTGCATATCTGATCCAGCCTGGTATTCACTGCTGTGTTGCTCCAACTTCATAAATTCCTGCAATTCTTTGGATCATGCTCTTTCTGTTGGCCACAAGGAATTGTTGTTGGCCATTTCTTCGATTAGGTCCCGGCTTGATCTTCTCCTTTTGCCATTAAAGCTCCTCCAGCAGCAGCATCGATTGTGGTTCTCATTATTCCAGAAAGTCCATTATAGAATGTTTGGACTTGAAGCCATTTGGAATCTCATGGTGAGGACATTTTCGAGAGTAAATCTTTGTACCTTTCCCAAGCTTCGCAGAGGGATTCTGAATCTTGTTGTACAAAGGATGTGATGTCATTCCTCAGTTTCCGGTTCTGGCTGGTGGAAAGTACTTTGCAAGAAATTTGGTGGCTAAAGTGTTCCAAGTTGTGATAGAACCTGGTGGTAGTGAATGTAGCCAAGCTTTAGCTCTGTCCTTCAAGGAGTATGGAAAACACGCAGTCTCATTGCTTCTTCAGCTTCTCGGTTGTAATTAAAAGTGCCAGTAACTTCCAGGAAGTTACTGATGTGGGCATTAGGATCTTCAGTTGCATTCCCCCCAAATTGAACTGACTGCTGAATCATCTGAATGCATGTTTTGATGTCACATGTATTTGCTGGTAAGGGAGGAAGTACAATACAGGAAATGAGTCTGTCAACCATGGAATGGTTCTGTCTCGAATGGGAATTGGTGGTGCAACGTTCAAAGGTTCAGGTTCCATGTTGACTAAAGCTTCTTGGCCTTCTCGCCTTTCCCTTCTCAACTGTCTGATGGTTCTTTCAATTTCTGGGTCAAGCGATCGGAGTTCAAAGCTTCTGGTTCGTCTCATGTAGTTTCTGAGAACCTGAAACACAAGAAAACAACGACAATAAGTAAAAAGAAATTAGATACAAGTAACGTCTAACCCCTAAATTAATAGTGAAAGATAAATAAGTCCCCGGCAACGGCGCCAAAAACTTGACCGGCGTAAACACACACGTATAACGCAAGCGCACGTATCGTTCAAGTAGTATAAAAATATCGATCCCACGAGGACTTAATATCTAAACTATTAATTTTATGAGGTCAAATGATTACTAATATCAACAAGTTGATTGATTGATTTAAAATGGTGACGATTCTAAATTAAAAACAAGTAAATAAAATGGTTCGAAAGTAGGTTGGTGGAAATTCAAATTAAAAAAACTATCCAGGGTTGTGATTTATTCCAATATTATTTTAAAAGATGAAGTGGTTATCTTATAGTTGGGTAAAATATTGATTTATTAACCTGGAACACTAAATTATGTAAAAGCCTCTTCCGATGGTCAATTACAAATACCTAGTATAATCCAATTGAACCATATGTCTATGTCAACCAAATTACCTAGATTCATTAAGTTTGAGTTCCAATTATGGCTACCCCCGCCCGACAGGTATATTTCTATCCTGTAAGGAAATCTATTAAAGGGTTATCTATCCTCAAGGAAGATCGTGGGCTATTGAGTCTAAGGTCTTAAACTTAAAATCCCTATGTCTAGTTCATTTTAAGTTTACCTAATCAATTTTATTAATGGCCAGTTAATAAAAAGCATTAAGATTAAGACTCAATAAATAAATCTTTAAATTACCCAACCTATAATCTAACCCTTATAAAACAGTGATATTGAAATTCATCACAACCCCAGATAACTGGCTTAGTTACGACACATATTTACGGGTAGTAAAAACTTAAATAAAATAAAAGACATAAAGTAAATTGCTAAAATTAAATACTGAAAAGTAAATTGCTGAAAAGTAAATAAAGTAAAAGTAAAAAGTAAAAAGTAAAAAAAATTAAAAATAAATTACTGAAAGTAAATTGTTGAAATTAAATAAGTAAAAGTATAATAAAAGAGAATGCTGGGGTTAGAGGATCAACTTTTATTACTACTATTTTAGATATCCCATTAATATAATATTAACTTTGCGTGATAATTACTAACCAGCCATATAGGCGGTATCCTGATTAAGTCAAATTAATAATTAATTACCAACCGACCAACCAGGCGGTATATCCATTATAGTCAGGTTAAAACCAATTTATAATTAATTACCAACCGACCAATATAGCGGTATCTCTTTTTAAGTCAGGTTTAAATAGTTTTTATATTATAATTAAAGGAGATTAATCTAAATAGTAATAATAAAAGCTTTACCTTTCACCCCAGCAAAGGAGAATTACCTCCTCATTGCTTGAAAAATAAAAACTGCAAAAGTAAAGAAAGAAAATGTTGTGCGTAAAAGTAAATTGCGGAAAGTAAAAACTGAAAAGTAAAGAAAAGAAAGTGCGAAAGTGAAAATTAATTACTAAAAACTGTAAATAACTAAACTAGATACAATCTTCTTATTTATTCATTAAGAATTTCAAAGAAGAAAGTATGAATTTTACAAATGAAATGGCTTGGTATTTATAGGCAAAATTTTGCCACCATCAAATCATCCATCAAATTCTCCACCAAATCCATTATTAATTTCTCCACTAATTACTCCACCAAATCCATAATTGCTCCACTAATTGCTTATCTTGTTGGGTGGTGATTTGATAATTTTTATATTAATTAATATTTTGCTTTGAAAATGATTGATAATGACTTTTAATAATTACACACCACACACTTCTGGATAGTTCATCAATTTCGGGCATGAAATATCAGAATTCGAAATTATTTTGTCTTTAAAAGTTGTAGATCTTTGAGTCTTCTTTAATCTGGAACTTGAATCAGCTCAATCCGATATCTGAGTAAAAAGTTATGCCCAAAATACGACAGATGCGCAAAACTGGAATTTCCAAAACTGCACTTCGTCAAAACGCCCTTTCAAGTTTCCAATCTCAAAATTAAAATATCAAGTCCAATAATTGCCATTATTTGACCCATATTTCATCCTAAATGATTTCATTGAGACCCGATATTATTTTATCTGCAAAATAAACTAAAACACTCAAAAAGTTCATTAAACCCGAGAAACTAAATAAAATATTAAGTTAAAGGGGCGGTAAATATTGATATATTTTCCGCTCATCAGTAACTGCCCATCACTGTCTATGAAATGTCCAGTGATAACCATGTAACTAATGTTTTGTATTGACGTCCATTTATCGGTGGTCAAACTAACTCCCTGATGACCCACAAAATAAAATACTCTTCAACATAACTTTTTCATCAGCATACAGCTGTAGGATATCTCTAGTTATAGTCCTACGAGATGGACATCAAACGCGGGACGACAACATTACAGAATTTTTTGAAACCCTATTTCTCTATAAAGCTAAACGGTAGCTCGTCAACAATAATCATCTTCACAGCTGCTTTCCGACACGCTTGCTTGATTGAAATGACTGTCTCTCACGGTGAGATTTCCACTTGTGCCTCCTCTTCACCCAACCCAACCAAAACACATTGTTCTTCACAATAAGCCAAGTACGATTTGCAAGTCTCCAGATGCCTCTTCAAGTTGGTTGTGACCGGTCGACCTCTTGAGTCTCCATCCGCAAATTCTGAGATTGTTATTACCTTTGCACTACAAGCGTAAGTCTTCTGACAAATGTACATACAGCCCTATCCGGATTATCTTCACTCATGAGGAAAACTTTCCACACTTCAGATCTTCTAGCTCTTGCTTTATTGCTACTGATGTGATTGATGGCGATGAATTAGGTTTTTTTGGGCGGTCTATCAGAGTTTGATGAGAATTTTTCTTTTCCATTCCGTTTTCTTAATTCTGTTAATTGTACATCAAAAAAATCTGATTCTGACCCACCACTACTGTTGGGTGAGCTTCCAAACCCACTCATATACAATGAAGTGCAACAACAAAACAAAGAAAAGAAAAGAACAAATCAGAGTGGTGGGTAGTATTAGTGCAATAATCATATGGTTGTAAAATAAGTAACCATTTAATTAGATTAAAGCATTATGTTAATACAAGCACAACTTTAGCATAAGCTAATAAAGCACAACTTTAGCATAAGCATTCCAATAGTATCACAAACCACAGAAAGAAATTATCCAAGATCATCTGTTAAAATCTACCCCAACCATTGGAGAGTGAAGAACATCTATATGTAATATGTTAATCCAACTTGCAGGAAGTATATTATTCTTTAATGCTACCAAGGAAAACAATTAAAAAAAATTAATACTTTAGAAACCCACTAAAATGATTACATATTAATTTTAGATTTAAGAACTAAATGTTGTTATCAAACATCGCCATTGGTAGGATGTCAAAAACATAAAAGCAAGAAACAAACTGTTATCTCCTCATAGTATCAGACCAATTCAATTAATAGACTAAGAACCACAAACAAGTCTCCACTCTCAACCTCAATCCCACGATTAGAAACTCAAGGACAAATATTTACCCACTTCACAAAAGATTATAAGTAAGAAATAAACTAAGTTCTAATCTTCAAAATTCTGAAGTTTGTTACAAACAGTAGAAGCTATTGGAACAAAAGAAATTTCCAGAATGACAAAATGTCACAATCTAAAAGAATATTCACCATTTGAGAATAAAATAGAGGAGTCTATATGGGAACCTTTTCTTCTCTTATTCATTTTTCCTGTACCATTATGTTATTTTCTTATTCTTCTTTTTAGCAGTTTTGAGACGAAACAGGAAAAGAACTTTAGTATCAAAATCAGCGCCCCAAAGAACTCAGAACTAGAAATCCAAGGAAAGCAATAATTCCAGGGAAATGAAAATTAATCAAAATATAGTTGAAATGCACATAAACATCATCCTAACGCCACACTCACGATTAATTTGGACTGCCAAAGGCTTGCGATCATTGAGACACCGAAAAGGAAGCTCCCCCTTACAGAAAAATTTGAAAATCTTTACAAGTTTTACACTTTACAGAACCAAAACGAGACCACATCAAATGAAAAAAAAATTGAAGATTCGAAGACCACCCAACAAAATTTGAAAACCCTTTACAGAACCAGAACGAGAACACAATCAAATGAAAAATGGCAATATATACATAATTAAGTTAGGCAATATATACATAATACATGCAAAGTTGCAAACCATCAAAATCCAACCTTGAATTGAATGGCTTCCTAACTAATCGAAGACTGTCGAGAGAAGACTGATTCAACTCGGAGACTACCGGAGAGAAGACTGATTCAACTCGAAGACTGCTTCACGGTGGACGATGGTGGTTACTGGTTTGGTTTGAAGATTCGGCGATGGACGAAGATGAAGAGTGGAGTGGTTACTGGTGTCGAAGACGAAGATGACTGATTTGACGAAGACGAAGATGAGATAATGAATTTGAGATGTAATTAAATAGGTTTCACGCCCAAAACGACGTCGTTTTGCACCTGCTTAAAAAAACGGATTGAATCGGATCGGATCAGATAAAATCCGATCCGATCCGAGATTCGACGAATCCACGCTCGCGATTCGGCAGCCTGATCTGATCCGATCCGATGCCCACTTTTATTTTGATGTGGGAAAAAACGAAAAAATTAACCTTATGCAAAACTCAATATTTGAAAAAGAATTGTGATAAGAGCATCTCTAATGTGATATCAAATGGGTATTTGGTGTCAAATTACTCTCCAACCTAGTATCAAAATCTAATCCCAAAAAAAAAAAAAATTTGGTGCAATGAATAGTGTTATACCAAATTTGATGTAACACTATTCATCACAAAAAATTTTAAAGTTTTCACAAATACCAATTTTACCCTTATAACATTAACCAAAACAATATTTATTCGCTTGGTTTCCTTTACCAATTTAATGTATTTATATAATTTTATAATTACTTAAATTTAAAATTATATTATTATAAAAAAATATACATTTAAATAGTTATCGTTAAGGTCTTTAAAATGACTCCAATATATGTATATATAATTATTTAATTTATTATTTATATGAATTTAACAATATAATAATTATAATAAATTTGTACAAAAATTCAATAACATAAAAAAGTATTATTTAATAATTACTGAAACTAAAAAACATGGCTAAAACAAACATAATAAAAGAAATTACAACAATAATTAGAATTCACTTTTTTTAATAAAGCATGCTTGTTAAAAAAAATTCTCAATTTTATATTTAACCATACAATATTAATTGATTAATGAAGGAAATATTATTTGAGTAAATAACTTTTTTTTGTATATTATAATTAAACACAATATGTGTATACCAAGTAAATAAATAATTTTTTTAATCGTTGGAAAACCCGTCGCCAAAACCACACTTTTCAGCCTTAAACGAAGTAGGTAAAACTCCTGGTTGTCCTAGATTCTTACAAGAAACGCACTCCCTTAATTCAAATACATGACCTCAAGTCAGATCATGATCCCTACACTACCAAGTCATGCCTCTTGGGGACTAATTTTATTAGGGGTGACAATTTAAGTTGAGATTTGTTTATTCGTTCGATTCGATTCACTTTAAAGTAAATATAAGTTTTGAAAAAAATGAATTCGTGTAATAAATGAGTCAATTTGAATAAACGAATTGAATATGAATTTAAGCTCATTGATTCGTTTATTCGTTTATGATTGGTTTTATTATTTTCCTTTACTAGTTATTGTTATTTTTCAATAAAGATTCGAGAAATTATAACTAATTACCATAAAAAAAAATATTATCAGTATTTGGTAAGCTATTTTTAATAAATATATTAATTACATATATATTTATGAACAATTAATGTAAATAAATTATGATAAAATATGTTATTGAATAATATGACTAAATGATATTCATATATTCATATTCGATTCGTTTCGAATACGAATCTATCATATTTTGATTTAATTTATTTAATATTCAATACAAATTCGATTTGCTAATTCGTTTGGATGCTCTAAATTTTATCACCATACCAAACAAAACCCAAATGAATCTTGAAAATACACAAACATATTGCCTTATTGCGCTCCACATAGAACCATAAATAAAATGCTTTTGTATCTTTCCTCTTCTATAAAATCCTTTCAACAACAATAAAAATCATATCTGCTCGAAGAAACCTAAAATTTGAACAATTTATCGTCATGGGTAAGAAGAGAAAATCGATTGCGACGAGTCTCGATGAGGTGGATCAGAGCATGTACGCCTCGTTTTGCGGCGCCGCGAATTCGCTATCTCAGCTTTATACCCAAGCCATGAACCAGCAAAAGCTCTCGTTTCAAGCCGGTGAACGCCACGGACTTGTACGGCTTTTTTTTTATTAATTTATATTTATATATAAATATTTGTGTTTCTGTGTATATTTTTCGTCAATTTATTTAATAACTCTATTTTGGTGTTAAATTGATATATCGATTATTGTGTGATATGGATTCAGTTTTGTGTCTGATTTGTTAGGTTAAGTGTAATTGTGTATTGGGTATTGTGCTTTGAGTGAGATGATTGAATTGGGTGTTTGTGTAAGGTCGTTTTAGAATGAGGCAGGAGGTGTGGATTGGTGGCAAAGGACTTAGGACTTGGTTCCTGAGTTCAAGTCCAAGGGTGTATTTCTTTGTAAGAGCCTGGGGCAGTCATGGTTTTACCTGCTCTGCTAAGTCCGTGTCGAGTGGTTTAGCGGCGGGATTTCCAACGTTTCCAAAAAAAGAAAGTTTTAGATTGAGGTAGGAGAGAATAAATTATTTTCATCAATAATAAGCAAAGGGAAGTTCACATAGGCTAAAAATGGACATATGATGAAGAGGAGGTAGACAATTATATATATTTAATTTCATTAGTTTGCTCAAGTGTATATTTATCGGTTGTTTTATTGAAATTGTGTATATGAAAATGGGGTTATATGGATTTGGATAGATTGTAATTGTTACTTGCGGTGCAAGTATGCTGCTAGCACAGTTGATGGTGATAAAGGGTATGTTTTGGATTGAGGTGCTGACTGCTGACGTGCTGTGGAATGAAACTAGTTCTCAAATAGTAGTGAAGTGTAGGGTTAGTAAACGTTAGCTGCCAAATATAAGTGAGTGTTACCAAATGCTTTAGCTATTGTTCTTCAAAATTAAGCAGGAGTACAACAGTTACAAGCTTACCCGAGTGAGTTTGTGTCCTAAATGGTTTGGAACGTGACAAAATCACAAAATACATATATAAATGTTCACACACTTTTGCGGGAGGAACAGTTGATTTCTAGGAATTATTTTAGTAACATATTAAGCATTTAAGCTGTAGCACAAGTTGCTGCTCTGTATCACATTGCTTTACTGAGTTGATAAACTAAGTTAACATTCTTTATCTTCTTGGGAGGGAAAATAAGGTGTAGGTTGAATACTGTTCGCTAATGGTTAATAGGTAGAAAATTAGAGGAGTAAAGATTGTCTGTTAGAAAGACTGAAAATAGGCGATGATCACTTTTCTCTCCTTATGACTTATTAATGAAGTTTGTATGACTAGTGTGGCTGTTATGCCTTTTTCTGAATGCTTCCGATTGTACCCCTTTCTTCTAGCTAGTTTGTGCATTTTTGGGGAGTTTTTGATCTTCTTGTCCTTGTTTCTTTGATTGGCAGGATGAATGAACTTTTTTCTTGTGTTACAACTGATTTTGTCACTTCCACATTTGGCTTTAATATATTAATTCACTATCCTTTGGTAATATACAAGTAGCTTGGACTGCATCTTGAAACTTTATTTATCTATTTATTTATTTATCCCGTTGTATGATTTTCAGGAAAAACTTTATCAATGGATTTGGAGACAAGAAGAGGGAGGATCAAGAGTGACAACAGTTGATATACTTAATTACCTTAAGGTTTGTGTCTGATTTGTTTATGATATGACATTCTTTCTCCAAATGGGATGCTTAGTTTCTTATAAGGGTGGCAAAACGAATCAACGAATCGAATTTGTATCGAATCCTAAACGAATCGAATCAAAATGTGATGGATTTGTATTCGATTCGTTTATTAAACGAATCCTAATATCATGATTCGTATTCGAATCGTTTATTAAACGAATCAAATACGAATATTCGTTTAGTCATGATATTATTCAATAACATAATTTACCATAATTTATTTACATTAATTCTTCATAAATATATACATATGAAATATGTAATTAATATATTTACTAAAAATACCTCACCAAATATCGACAATATTATTTTTCTATGGTAATTAGCCATAATTTCTCAAATCTTAATTGAAAAATAATAATAACTAGTAAAAGAAAATAATAAAACGAATTCTAAACGAATAAACGAATCAATGAGCTTAAATTTGTATTCGATTCATTTAATAAACGAATCGAATCGAATTGTCCCATTTATTAAACGAATCCATTTTTCAAACTCGTATTCTCTTTAAAGCGAATCAAATCGAATGAATAAAAGATTCCTAACCCAAATTGTCACCCCTAGTTTCTTATTACAATTACGTCTCACAAGCACACGTGCATAGATATGCATACTTATATTGTCTTCAGATATCAAACAACCATTAGCAATATCTATGTGCATTTAGCCATTTGTATAAGCCGCTAAAATTTCATTGTAAATGGTCTTGCTAATGTTCAACAGGTCACAAGATTAATATTATTGACCACCTTACTAATTGCTTTTAATAGACTTATTTACCACTTACCATCGGTCTTGAAATTTGGCAAAATTCTCCCTCACTGTTAATGGGATTTTTACACTGTTCTAAAAAACAGCCTAGG
>SKCR01023848.1:0-48909 GCA_019454045.1 Zanthoxylum bungeanum | reverse complement strand
AACCCTAATCAAAATCCATGCTTTGATGATTAAAACTAATCTCTCCACATATAGAAATTCCATTGGCCGAATCATAGCATCATATGGTAGAAATAACGATATCTTTTCCGCCAGCAAACTGTTTGAAGAATTGCCTCACAGAGGTGTAGATGCCTACAATGCCATGATCATTGCGTATTCTCGAAAAGAATCTCCATTTGAAGTTTTAGGTCTTTATAATCAAATGATTAAGGAAGGTATAAAACCTGATAGCTCGACATTTACAGTTGCACTAAAGGCGTGTGTAAGCTTGTTGGACTTGAAAATGGGGGAGGAAATATGGGGAAAAGCAGTGGAGTTTGGTTATGGAAATGATATGTTTGTTGGGTCATCTATGTTGAATTTGTATGTTAAGTGTGGGAAAATGAATGAGGCTATGGTTGTGTTTGAGAAGATGCAAAGAAAAGACATTGTTTGCTGGAGTTCTATGATAAATGGGTTTGTGTTTAATGGACAACCACGTGAAGCCGTTGATGTGTATAAAAGGATGCAAAAGAAGGGGTTTGAAGGAGATGAGGTTGTAATGGTGGGGTTGATTCAGGCTTGTGCTTATATTGGGGACTCAAGATTGGGGCTCTCAGTTCATGGGTATATGATTAGGAGACATCTTGATTTTGATGTTAAAGTTCAAACCAGCCTTGTGGATATGTATGCTAAGAATGGGCATTTGGATCTTGCTTCTCATGTATTCAAGAAGATGTCCCACAAGAACAATGTTTCTTGGGGTGCACTAATTTCTGGGTTTGCTCAAAATGGTTTAGCGGGAAGTACTCTTGAATTTTTGATGGAGATGCAGAGTTGTGGGTTTGAACCGGATTCAGTATCTCTCATTAGTGCACTTTTGGCATGTGCACAAATTGGATTTTTGAAATTGGGCAAGTCCATACATGGATATATTGTGAGGAGGTTTGATTTTGATCAAGTTTTAGGTACTTCAGTAGTTGACATGTATTCAAAATGTGGAGTGCCTTCTTGTGCACAGGCCCTATTTGATCAGATGGAATCAAGGGACTTAATCTCTTGGAATGTAATCATTGCTAGCCATGGGATCCATGGACATGGAAAGGAAGCCCTATCTCTCTTCCTCCAGATGATAGAAGCAAAACTAAAACCTGACCACTCTACTTTTGGTTCCCTTCTCTCGGCTCTTAGTCACTCAGGTTTAGTGGAAGAAGGTCGATACTGGTTTGATTTCATGGTTAGAAAATATAAGATTCAACCAAGTGAGAAGCACTATGCTTGTATGGTTGATCTTTTGGCTCGTGCAGGAAGAGTGGAAGAAGCTCTACAGCTTATAGATTCCATGAACACTGAACCCGGGCTTGCTGTCTGGGTTGCTCTCTTGTCAGGTTGCCATAATCATAAGAAGTTTTCCATTGGAGAGATGGCAGCAAAAAAGGTCCTTGAGCTAACTCCTGATGACTTGGGCATTCATGCTTTGGTCTCAAACTTCTTTGCCATGGGAGAGAAGTGGGACGAGGTTGCTGGTGTAAGGAAAACAATGAGAAAGAGTGGGATGAAGAAAGTGCCTGGCTATAGTGTAGTTGAAGTGAATGGGGAGCTCCATGCATTTATCATGGAAGATAAGAGCCATCATCAATATGAAGATATTTTGTATATACTAAAGAAGTTGTACTTAGATATGAGATCTGTAAGGTATTTACAAAAGATTGAATTTTGCATGTTGTGAAAAGAATGTCAAGAATGTGTGATCATATTGAGAGATTTGCAATTGCTTGTGGCCTACAAGAGACTTGGCAAGGGAACAATTACTCCTATGAACCTTAAGGTGAGATGGAGATTGAGCTACCGAGTTCACCTCCTAAATAATGAACAGAGGACTTTTGTCAGAAACGTGAAATAATTCCCTCTCTCTGAGGATATGAGGAGCTGTGAGAATTTGTTCTATCTATGTTTGGGTTGGCTTTAGTTGGGGGTCCCAATTTCAAGTGAAGGATGTGAATTCATATCTCAATCACAGATGGTTTCCTCTGTGGAGTCCGAGCATTTGGAGGAACATGGATTCTAAAGTCACTATTATCTGATTTCAAATTCTTTCAACTTCAACATCATCAAGAACTTTGAGACCTAATTTTTTAGTCAAAATCAACTCTTGTTCTCCTGGAAATCTTATCCGGAACTATAGTGCGTTTACTATCTTCTGGACAGATTTTCTAATGTTTATTCATTTTTGCACTTAAGCTTTGCTCTTGGCTTCAGGGACACATGGAAAGATGCAGATCCGCAGTCACCTGCTGCACAATATGCCACTGCATACTGTCCAAAACATGAACTTATAGTGTGTGATTTTTGCAGCTCTGTATGTCTCCACCTTTACAAACATGAAGAATATTTGCGGTATTTACCATGTAAAGATTGCTTATGGCTGATCTCTCTGTATGCAGTTCAAGATCTCTTCTAGCATAATGGTGTAACATTTTTTTACTTGTAACGCTGCGGCATGGTATGTATATGTAAGGGATGTATTAATTATAAATTCAAGACAATTTGAGATGCTTCTTCATTTTAGTTATTATTTTTGCCCAAGAAAATATATCCTGGATGATTTTTCTTGTTCCAACAAGTCCTTAATCTGAATCTGATTATGTAAATTTCATTCCTTTTTTTTTTTTTTTTTTTTTTTTTGTTATACTATTTAGGAAGAATTCTGAATGCTGAAGCATATTCATGTCCATTGATTTCATTTTTCTCAGTGTTGCTGCATGTTGCCGAGTCCTTCACCACCATGAAGTTCTAATTATTCATCATTTTGATGAGGTGTCATTACTTTATATATCACCAACAGTATATGTTTAATGTAATTTTTAGCTAATGCAGAATGTTTTGCGACTATGGCCCCCTCATATTTTACTTCCATGATAAGAAGAATATCTGTTGTTTCAACAGATTATGGGAAACAGTAACCTTTTAACTGGTAACAATGTCACTGTTTGTTTCACTTGTATTCATTCATATTATTTTTTAACCCCAGCTAGCCTATTTTGCAATTATATTATATCTGTTTCCAGTACTACAAGGGGCGGCCATAACTCTATATTAATAAACTAAAGGAAGCAGGCAACTTTATTATCATCTGTTAGTTTCCAGCCCTCTGATGCATGTATGATCAGACTTTCAAGAGAAATTTATCTTGAATTTCTGTATCAGTTGAAAAGAAAATTGGGGTATCAACAATAGGACAACACATTAGATGAACAAACTGAAATTTCTAAATTCTGGGAATTACAAAATCTTCAACAACCTTGGGTAGATAAAGCACTGCCCTGGGGTAGAAAGAAGCTATTAGTCCTCTACCTGTCTACTACTCCATGAAGCACCAATAACTAGTCATTTCCGTGAAATTTTTCTAAACATTCCACACCACCAATCCATTGACAAAAGCATTCATAATAACTCGCAAAAAGTGAATGTTGCTGTCTTTCAATATTTCCTCAACTCTTGTATCCTTGAGCTTGCTTCTGAAGATTTTGGTTGTCTTCTAATAAACGATCATATTCAAGTAGTAGATCTGCAGATTGTTTCTGGAGGGAAACAACATGGGCTTCAGCAGTTTCAATCTGCTTGTCCTTCTCTTCACAATCCAACTTTAGTTTCTTCAAATTCTCTGATAGAGTTGAAAGTTCTTCTTGTACCCGCTTTATTTCCTTGGATGCCTTCTCTTCCTTGTCTTTAAGTTGCATTTTTTCTTTTTGGAGCTTTTCCACTTCTTCTTTTGAAGATCCAGCATTACTCCTAAGCCGAATAAGCTTTGTAAGATAATGGTGCATGCGATCAATTATGAACCCAAGAAATAGTGTAAAACCTGCAAAATCAAGTTAGGGTTATTATAGATACACAAAAGAGCTACAAGATTCAGGCAAAAAATGGTATAGATACACAAAAGAGCTAAAAGAATTGGCCAAAAACAGTTAACTATTCGCTAGAGATATCAGAAAATTCACAAACGATAAACATTGATTAAAACTTCTAAACGGTTAAATCGCTCTCCCTTCAGGTTTCCAATTATTCGCAGTTGATCATCAAATACTTGTACAGTTGTACTTGACTTAAAATTTCCTCAATTTGTTGTATGGTAACAAAAGCTTGAACTGAAACACGATGCACAACAATGTAAAATTTGGTTTATAACAGCAACAAAGGGGTAAGAAAAGTTTGGTTTGTAAGCAAATTTCATAAATTTTTTACACACAAGTAAACAATCTAGGGAGACCAATTGACAGGGGAGAAAAGACAACTAAAGTTCAAATCGATGACAGCCCACATCTTTATGAAGGTTAATAGAATTTGAGAAAATCAATAAGCCTCGGCATTCAACATATAGTCTCAGTAAATATATCTTATCTTAATAGAAATGGCATTCAGCTCTAGTCCTCACATAGGAAAATTTGAGTTGCAGATGTACATCTTCTCTAATTTCTGCTTTCAAAAAGTTAAAATACTAAAATTATTTGGAGTTATCGTATACAGGATGTACATGTATCTAATTAGCACATCCCAAATTGCAGAGGAGATAGAAAGAAGCAGGGGAAAACATTAATTAACATCAACTAGCAATATGATTTCGATGGTGTTCATAGGCCTTTCTTTAATAATTATGCATATCAGACTGACACATTGAACTTGATCCTTCTTTCGACTAACAACATCAATAACTGTAACCACATTAATCACAGAAGATGCTAGTATAAAGTAATGTGGAAACCAACCATTAAAAATATCAAAACACGAGTTTATCACAAGCATATCAAGAACCGATATTTAGAAGGTAACTACGCGAACGAGAAACCCTTTGAAGTCGGTGGCTTATTTACTTCTTTAATGAACTTATAATGACATTTTCATTAATTACCTTCACACATTCCCTACATCAGATTTCTCTTTCTTGCTTAAAATAAAAAGATTCACACACTTCAAACAAACGGGCAATCTCACCTTTCCTCTTTCAGCTTTCAGTGTGCCAACACCAACTCACGAAATCTACTCACAAAGAAGAAATATAAAGCACGCTTGAGTAGACTATACAAGTCTCCCATTCTCTTCCATCGGAGGCATACTTCCTCCAGAGAAGCGTTTCACATATGTAATCCTCCTCTTCAAGTAACACATTTCGACATATCATATAAATGATTTCTGACCACATAATACAACTGAAATCGAGGGGATATTGCCTTTTGAGAGCTAATATTTTTAACACAAATCTGAAACCTTAATATTAAGTAAAATTTATGTATTTAATATACCTATTGCACTTCCAACATTCACCAATTAAATCAAACATTTTAAAACAATATCCCCATAAAATTAGTTCAAATGTCCCATTATAAGAATGCAATTTCCGTTACATAAAAACCCATTCCCACTATCAACATTAAACCACAATCTTTTACCATCTAAAACCATATCCCTAAGTACCACAGAGAGAATTCTAATGAGGAACCGATACAAAAGTATGCAAAGAAAACAATTGAAAGGAAAAAAAAAACAATAATAATAAAGATAAAAGATGACAACATACCAATGAGGGAAGCCTCAAGCAAGTGAGTCCTCCAAAGAACCTGATCCATAGGTGACATAGTACCAAGCTTTGCTCCTTTATTTTGGATCTTGACAATGCTCATGAGGCTTGATAAGAGAATCACAAACATGGTGCCGGCAATGGTTTTGACAGTAGCTGGACCCTTCCCCGTTTTCAACTGATCCAAACTCTTTATCACAAGTTCCCTCAACGGCCCAATCTTTACCAAGAGAAGAAAAGCCAAAGCACCCTCAGCAAAAAGAACCAAGAACAACAACTGAATCATCTCTGATTTCGTCTACCAACTCTCAAAAGGAAAAGATTTCTTATGAATGTGTATCAATCTTCACAAGAAATAGTAACACCACTCAAAGAAAAACAACCTACAACTTCAAAAAAATAAATAAAGGATTTTTGGAAGATGGGCACTGGTTTTTATGGGAAAAACAAATATACCCACCTCACAAAACAAGTTTTGCTCTTAGAAAAATGAGGGTTTTACAGCCAAAGATCTGAGATTTTAACTGTAAGTAGCAAAGAAAGAAGCATTTTTTCAAGAAACCCATTTTTTTATTTTCATCAGCCCCTTTAATCTAAATCAATGGGTGATTTGGGGATTAGTGTGTGTGATTTCCGTATAGGTTTTGCTTTTTTTGAGGCCAAAAGAGAAAACGTCCAATAGTCAAAAAGTGAAATGAAGAAAGAGAGATGGGAAAAACTAAAAACCAAAAATTAAAAAGCTAGTGGTTGGTGGAGTGAAAAAAGAGGGCATGTTTGGATCGGAAGCAACAGATTATCAATTTATTATCGTGTGTTTAGCAAGTCATGTAAAAGTAAGTAATTCTTGTCGTGAAAGTAATCTTATAAAAATAAGAAAAATTTATGTAGAAACCATTCTTATAAAATAATTCAGATACATATTTAAGTAATTTTTTTCTCTCCTTTTTTGATTGATCATTCTTAAAATAATTGAAATATTTATCATCATTGATTGAATGATTATATAGAACACTCTTATATAAAAAGTTCTCACAAGATAAATGGTGTGTGTTGATTTTAAAATAATAGTAAAAAAATGTTAAAGCGACGTTCGGTTATGGCTGAGATATCTGATTATGATCTAAATAAATGGGCTTTAGAATTGCTTTTAGTTTTTTTTTTTTTTTTTTTTTTTTTTTTTTTTTTTTTTTTTTTTTTTTTTTTTTTTTTTTTATTTGTTTAGCTCTGCTTTTAAACCGGCAAAAGTGTTTGGTCGCACGCTCTGATTTAGATTAAATGCAGTAACTTGCTACTTGCACTTGACAACTGGACTAAGCACTTGCAGATAGAGCTGCCCCTGCCTCTGCTCTCAGAAAAATTATATTATGTTTCGGATGTATCTTTCATCTCTCTCATAATAATTGCGTCACACAATTGGGTGGGACCCAACTATTATGAGAAAGATGACCTATACACTCGAAATATGATATATTATCTCCTGCCCTCCTCCCTAGTTTCACGTTGATACATACCTAAATGTGCCCTTCCATTCCAAGTAGAGACTGGTGGTGCAATTACTAAACCGTCATAATGGATCAGAATTGAAATGGGCACAATGAGAATCAAAATGATTATTAATTAATTATAAAAATGCTCTTAATTAAATTGAACTTATTATTATTTTTTATTATATATATGATAGATAAATGTCAATAATTATGTTATTATATCAGATCATTACAATATTATGTCATAGTTGAAAATGATGTGGTTAGGAAAGGATGACAGATATGCATATATTTTTTTAATCTGACATCTTTTGAACACATCAATTTATTTTATATGAAATATTTTGTGACACGTAATAATATTTTATAAATATATAATAGACAAATGTTATGACTTATTTTATTGTATCAAATCAGGACAAAATTCGGTCATAAATGTTTTGGGGTGGGACAAAATTAAATAATTTAATATCCATTCTTTGATCATTAATTAGCTTTTAAAGGAAATGGCAAATTTTACTTCAGAACTATGTAGTTATCATTTTATGATAGAGAAAAATCATCATAAATTTTATAATGCATGATTTTATGACATTTTTAAAATTGTTATAAAATGACTTCTATGACATTTATAAATTATTTTCTAAATTTATATGTCTAGTAGTGTATGTTTTTTTTTTTTTTGTGTGATTTGTGTGATTATGTTGTTCTTTTTAACTTGTTTTCCCTCCATTTTCTATTGGAAAAATTGCATGATAAAATGATATTCAGTGGTGTGTGCGGTAAAAATGGGATAGATAAAGAATGTTTGTTACCAAAGGTCATTCTAAATGCTATGTTTTACACATATTGTCAAAATGTTAGAGTTTGTAATGTCGGTTTCCTGTTGGAATGAGGCTCATCAAGATGAGTTATCCATGTCTTCTTCCAGTAACGTTCTGCCTCTAGCGGGATGTTACATTTATATTTTAAACAATCATGTATTTTTAAAACATTATATTAAATAATATAGTTTCCATGTATGACTAAAGTCAATTATTAATCAGATTAATAATTTTTACAAAAACAATTAATTGTGCATTTGAGTTTATAATTGGACTATCCAATTGTAGTATGGTTTCCTCTAGTGTATCGAGGTAGAATGGAGACTAAATAGACCCGGAGCTCCGGGCTCTAATAATCCTGAAATATTGATTAAAACCTTTCAATCAATATTTCAAATTATTAACTTTACATTATTCAACTAAAAACTTAAAGTTGCACTCTTGTCACTGTAGATATTTAATTTAAACCAAGCTACGTCGACATCCATCGACATAATCATTTCATATAGATTGACTCTCTAAGAGTATCTTATAATTAGATTTGAGACATTATGTTTGTTTTATACCAATTAGGGTAAATGCAACAGAAGCGCATCCGCGAACGAAATCGACTTTTAAAACTTTTTCAGTACATATAAATTAATCGGTGTCATATACCTCTAATTTATTCATATTTCACCTTAATCACTCATTAATATCAAATATTAGGAGTGATTACGTATAAAGACTTGGGACAAAATTTTCAAAAATATTTTCGGCGGTTACACGTTAACCGATTTACTAGTTCACAAAACTAGGCAATCGAGATAACTGAACAATCAGATCAGCACAAAACAAGACCATCTTACTGCTACAGTGATTCAATTGTTGTAGTAGTGATTGATCAATATAATTTCAATAAATTACCATTTTGCCCATCGCATAGTTTTTGCCGAAAATTCCCAAAACACTTCCGGAATGATTTCGGAAATTATGAGAATTTTATTACACATCGTTCGCACTGCTACAATAGTCCGAGTACTGTAGTAGTGGCCAAATAATCATAATTTCAGTAAACTATGATTTTGCTCTCTAAAACGATACTTAAGGAAAATTCCCAAAATACTTCCGAAACAATTCTAGAATTTCGAGTATTTTTTCCAACGTATTATTACATAATTTAATTCATCCACAACATCTCAAATTCACAAATTAAGCCATAATTATATTAATTATATAATAATAAATTAATCACCTAATTAATTCAGAATCATGCAAATCCAAATTCTTAATTATCATTGAGAGTCAACTACCATAAAACAACTCAAAAATAATTTTAGGTCACCAAGAAGTGGCTTAAGTAACTCTTAAATGATAATTTTGTGTCCTACACCAAAATTTGACCTAATTACACTAATTAGTCAAATTAATTTTACATAAGCGTCAAAGGTTTCCTATTAGGGACTCTAAACATCAATTAATATCAAAAATGAAAGAACCTCAATTATATCAAATATAGTTAATTGGAAATATAAATATATAATTTCAACAAAATATAATTAGAAATTACCTTAATTTCATCAATATAAGCTTTGGTTAATTCCGATTATTTTTCCACCTTCTCTAATTTTGGTGAATTGATCCAACCCTAATAAAGCCTAAATTGCTGTCTTTCATGAAAAATTCATTGAAATTTTTTTTCAAACCATCAAATGAACTGAATGCCAAGAATTAACTTTATAAAAAGGTCGGTTTTTGGTCATTTTGACAACTTTTAATACATGGCCAATAATGATACCAAATATATCAAAAATATATAGTTAACATTTAGCTAAATATAAAGTTTATCTTATATGCTTTTCAATAATATTTCAAAAATATTATGTAATAAATAATTATTAAATTAATTAACTTTTAGTTAATTAAATAATTATTTATTGATATTTGTCAATATTCAATTGGACCTATGCATGATATACATATATACATTAGACGACCAAAAATAACCATGGTGAACCATACAAGTTGAGGTCTAGGCTTACAACATAGTCCCGCTGTCATAAACTGTATGAATTGTGCCGAAGATATAAACGAAACGTCAAATCTCCATAGTATACGATTCATATTTGTGTAGTGACATATTCGTAATCTCTATCAATATTCGGAACTCAGTTTCCAAAATGTGCCCTGATTAGAGATTTAAAGATCATGAAGTGGATGCTTAATTCCCGCACATGAGACTGACGGATTCTCTCTGAATACGACACAAGAGATCATGAGCATTAATCCTCACTCAAAGAACAAATAGAGGTTTGGGGTGATGTTTTGGTGATGTTAAGGTGCTGTTGTTTGTTTGTTATTTTTGGGTGCTATTTTGCTGCTGTTTTTGGGTGATTTTAAGAAGCAGTAGCTTTTTTGCTGTTTTACTATGAGTTTGTCAACTTACAAAGTTATACTCTTAGAATATTTAAAGCTTATGTATATACTATACTGCCAATTTGGATTACCTCCTTTGTGTTTTTCTTCAAGTATTTGAATTCTTAACAGTTTCCTTTTATAATGGTAGTAATTTCATAATATTGTAACTATACTGTCAATTAGGATACCTTATTTAAAACCAGAATCGGATTGGCATCGATTAGGGACCAAAAAATAGGATACCCTATTTAATTAGGAATGTTTCGATTCTTAAATATAGAGAACTAATTTTTTTGGGTAGGTTCCGGTTCCACTCGAAATCGGAACCGAACTCAGTTTTGCATGCCCCTGATGATCTGCCATGCCATTATATCTTGTTGAGCTTGGCAACTTCAAATCTGGGTAGCGTTAGGTACATGGTACTAGATTAGATTGTATTGGATTGTATAAGATTATATTGTATTGAAATGTAATGTAATAAATTTAATATAGTATCATGTTTGGTGTAGTATGTACTATATTGTGTATTTTAATATTTTATATGATTTAATAATATTAAATTATTTTTGATTTATTTAATAATAAAAAATGGAGGCCAATTTTTACTCAAAGTCGTGTACGGAGATGGAAAATGAATTCACGGATCATTTTTATGGACAAGTCTTGGCCTATTGAAATTAATTAAAATAATTTTCATAAATGAGTTTTTTTTTAAATAATTCTTAACTTTTATCTTTAAATAAATATAGTAACAAAAACTCACAATCACAATAATTAAAGATATCATCGAGAATCTCATAAAATTACTTTTTTTATTACATAATTAAAAGAACCTTATAATTGATACTTCACATCACAAGTTATAAAGCCACATAAAATTAATTAATAATTTGTGATAATAATTAATCATCTTGATAGCGTTTATACTATGTGTTGACGACTGTTTTTCGTTCCAGAAATAATTCAGAAAAATCACTTCTCGAACAAACCTTCATCAACTGTGAATTTGTTTGGTTTGTTGGGAACCAAATATAAACTTAGCAGGCAGAAAGAATACACACAGATGAACAAAAGGATTTAACGTGGTTCGGCGGAATGGATCCAATCTACGTCCACATACACAAGGGAAAATGAAAATTTTATTACTGGCTCAAGTCTGACCGACCTCTTTTCTTTCTCTAGCTCGGGATTCTTTTTGCTCTATATTACAAATTACAAGTGCTTATGAATGAAATTTCTCAACCCTATATAAAAACTCTTGACTCCTTATATACTAAGCCAAAATACACTGTTTCACTAACTTCGTGACGTTACCCATGTTGTCAAGCTATTGTTGGTTAGGCTCTCTTCCACAATTACCCTACGGTTTATATCTCGGCCGCCTGACATAGCTACGACCTGCCACTTGACACAAGTACTCTCAACCACTCAAATCTCATTAAATCATGCCACTTTTGGTAACTGCTACATGTTATGCCACATGACCAGCCTGTATTCTAACTACTCCCACGCGATAGCGTGTGTCAGTCAATAATCTTGCCAGCTCTGCTCCGTCCCATCAGCCGCTGGCCTACTTCTAGCCCATCAGACCTTGGTGGACCCGAACTTCTGTTTAGGGCTTACATCTTCCGGACTTTAACATAATGTCATCACCCCGACCTACCTCATCGGGCCAGTAAGTTGAGATGGTCGACTGTAATGATCGACCTGTCCCTTCAAGTCGGATCGGTGCTGAGACATTTACTTTTCTCACTTTACTAGGTCGGGTCGGCCTTCACAGGTGCTCAAGTGTTGTCGATTCTGATGTCTTTATATCAGGTCGGGACTGGTTCTTCTCCAATGTCTTTATGCGCCTCGGGCTCGGGCCCCTTCATCTGACCTCTCATCCTCACAAGGACCTTGGACCTCCATCTGTTTAAGTGTAAACCCTATTATACCCCTCTTCAGGCTTCATTGTTTCTCGGGGGAGAAGGTCACCATCAACATCTATCCCCTAGTTATCGGTATCAACGAGCTGGTGAATTGATGTCGGGAACTATGAAGAGATGGTGGTTTTCTCTCACGCTGATGTTCAATCTTGATCAAGTATAAAATCTCAAGTCTGCCCCACCTCACAACGAGTTCCACAATCTGCAAGCATCAATGCTCTTTATAAAAATCCACGTCAGATTCGTAATCCAGATTTAGCACCCCTGCTTCTCATCCATATCTTGGTCATCTCTTCCACTAGGTCATTTGTGACCGAAAATGTTGACCCAAACTAACTCTGGTCAGTCTATCCCTTGGCTTCTCCTCTTGAAGAAGCTCATCTTATGCCACCTCGTTCTGACATACACTCTTGACATGTAGTGATCCCAAAGTGGATGATATAAGAAGACCTGCAAAATAAAACATAGGTCACGAGGGAAAACTCACCTCGAGCTGTCACACAGTAAAAAGGCTTGGCGGGACTCAACCCAGCACCGAGAAGATCTGACAAAGAGAGGCCTTGGAGGAAAGATTCTGACCCTACGCTATCTAAGTCCCTTGGCTGCAAGGGAATGAACCCTCATTGCGCCAACACACAACAATAACGCCTCGGCGGTGTAAGTGTTCCTAGAACATGCCAAGATCGTCTAAGAGTGATTTGTGTGTGAATAAAATCAAAAAGAGTTGCAGAAAATACTCACATTGATCGGATGAGTTCAAAACTTTTTATGCATTTTGGTGGAAGCTCCAAGTTCTTCTTGAGTTCCAACACTTAGGTGAGTTTTCCTATCACCTTGATTCACTCCTTATGTGCTAGCAAGAACAAAAAAGAAAGAAAAATTATTCCTCTTCCAAAGAGCAGCAATCAGCATTTTGAGAGAAAAATGGGAGAGAGTGAATAGTTATTGTTTCCAAAACAAGTGTGTGTTTTATATGGTTTCTAAAACCATGTTGGTTAAAGGCAAATGGTTTTATAAAAAAAAACCATTTACTTTTGCCAACTACCACTATCACCTTTGACAAGTGATGTGAGTGGTGGGTCCCACTCAATTAAATTCAAAATTCAAGTGGGATTAGACAACACACTTCAGACTCGGTTACGTTAATCCGATTAAACAAACTTTCCGTCGCGACGTAATTAAATCCAATTTAATTAAATAATAATGCCTAGCAAAATTGTTACGTAAGTCGCTTACGAATTAATTCCAAATTAATTCATTCGCATGAATTAAAATCCAATTTTAATTCCGCATTGAAATTTAATTTCAATTAATATATCTAATATATTATTTTAGCCCAATTAAATAAATAAAATAGTAAAATCTAATTTCACTATTAAATTTACTTTACCGATTAATTCTAAAATAATCGCGTTCTCTCTTCTCGACGAATTTAATCCCAGATAAATTCTCGTCGCAATTAATCCCAGATTAATTCTTTCTCTTTTAATTAATCCCATATTAATTCATTGCCGTAATTAATCCCAGATTAATTTTCTCTTTCATAATTAATCCCAGATTAATTTTTTGTTCGAGTCAAATCTCAAAGATGAATCTTCGGGAAGCGACCAAGAGATCTCTGATATGTTGGCAGTAAATCCGGTCATCAGACTATCCGAACACGTGCGTACTCGGTACCACGTTCTTACCGATTTACAAGCCAATAATATCTTGTAAATCACCGTGCCTGCCCAATTCTCCAGAAATATTCTTTAAAGGAATATGTAATCTTTGTCAAGCGTAGCATACGTAGTATTGCGTATTACGATCCAGTATCAGATGTCACATGCTAGGCCTGGGGCTGGAATTGTGTCTGCCCCGTACGAAGCACATATCGGATCTCTGGTAACTAGTCTCTATAATCGGATAATCATGACCTAGTCATATTATCCCGATGACTGCAGTACTTAATAGTACTAGTTCCGTACCCTACGTGATCATCATTTCCATATGAATGAAGTGATACTTCCATCTTGACATCACACCCAATACACTACGATTCTCAGTATACCCAGAAGAGGCGTACACAGAACCTGTTAAGCCCTGGACGACCAAAACCAAAGTATATTAATTGTCCCAAGTATTAGCGATGCAAGTCTCAGGTTAAGACCAAATACACCTACCCTGATTCGGATTCCTATAATACAATGACTATGGATATTTAATGATTAAACCTTAATGTATTAATATTGTCTTATATCTTATTAATCCGGTACTAATCATATGGACTTTTATCATTTATATATTCAGGTAATCCAATTACAAAATGATAAAAGAGCAATTTCCTTTGTCACATAGTTAATTTGTACAACAACGCCATGTTCTGTACAAATAGTGATGCTATGGGTTATAATTGTCCAACATGCGGGACGTAACTCAGTCCCGAGCCGATGTAAAAGCTTGGCCACAAGGGAATGTACTTTCCTTGTGCCATCAAATCGTGGTTATATGGAGAAACTCCAACCCCATGTCAATGAAGATAATAAGGTCTCGGTGGGATGTAACCCGACCTCGAACCGGTGTGATAACTTGGCCACAAGGGGATGTATCCTCCTTGTGCCACCAATACAGCCTCGGCGGAACGAATGCAGCCTCGAGCTATCAAACAAACTATGGCCTCGGCGGAGTGTACTCTGCTTGTGCCACCAACATGGCCTCGGCGGAACGAATGCAGCCTCAAGCCATCAACTTTCTTTCCATGACTTAACCGCGAGGGAAGATTTTCAACCTCTAAAAATCACTATGGAGACTGGAAATGGCGTCCCACTTTAAGTCATCCACCAAAAACAAAACCAAGACAAAACAAAACGAGGGTGATATATCACATACCTCGTGCAGACCCAAAAGAATTAACAAGGGAGCCTGTGGCGCGTCCTGCCTCATACTACCCAAAACAATAATTTTGAACCTCAAAGTTCAGCGTCCCGAAGAATCGAGCTACGGATCGAGGGGACGGTCAATGCCATAAGATTTTTCCTATGCTAGGCAGGCCCCGAGTCTACAAACGCCACAAAGACCCTCAGGCCTTCACCGTGCTATGCTCATACGGATCTGAAATGGGATGAACAACGCCACAAGAGCATTCTCCCTCCTCGTGCTATGCATATCCCAAGGCTACAAACGCCACGGAGGCTCGTGGGCCTTCATTGTGCTATGTACCACCAATATTGGGAGGCAAACGCCACGGAGGCCCGTGGGTCTTCCTCGTGCTATGCAAACCCAGAGGTATCGTAGTACCGAAGCCACTAGCCATCCATACGTGCTATGATTACCTTGAGGCACCAAACTGTAGGGGTTTTTAGGGGCTAAATCCGGTAACGCAGCGGAAGCGGTGGAAAAATCAGATTTTCCGATTTCAAAATTTTTTCTCGGATTAATTAAATAAACATATTTATTTAATTATCCAATAATCAAATTATGAAAATAAAATTCAATAAATCATATTTAAGTGAATTTACCGAATTACCCTTACTTGGTATTTTTGTCCATTTTAGTCCGAAATTGATTAAATCAATTTTGAATGATTCTAAATCATTTCTAAGATGAACTTAGCATGTTCAAAACATTAAAACACCAAGGCAACCAAAATCCCCAAATTTCCCTCACTTGGCCGAGAGCCTCCATTAGGGGGGGTTTGTGCATTTTATCATTTCATGCATCAAAACACATCAAGATGTAATCCAATCATCATGAAACTTTATATGCATCATATACACATCCAAATACACAACATAAATGAAAAGCCCCAAATTTGGAATTGGTCATGAACCCTAATTTTTCAATTTCTTCAAATTGGACAAATTAGACCAAATAGTTTAAATTAATTACTTTAATCATCATTCTTTCATCCAATCAAAGTCTCAACACAATGAAACAACTCAAGATCAAATCTAGGTCATCTAAGAGTGGGTCAACAACTCTAGATTAGCAACAAGGTTTCCAAAACCTTAAAAGAATGCTTACAACTACACTAGTCACAAGCTTCCATCATTACACATGCTCAACACTTCCACCAAACTTCCATTCATCAAAAAACTCAAAGAATAAAGAAAAAAATAACTTAAGAACATCACAAGATGTAGCCTAGATCATAAGGAACATTTTCTTATCTAATAGTAAGTTGAGAAAACTTACTAAATCCAAGCCTTTCTTTGGTTTTTTCTTTTCTTCTTCACAAGCTTCTTTGGTTTTCTTTTAATGGAGTTTTTGTAAAAGTGTATTAGGTTAGAAAGTGAAATGAAATGAAAAACAATATATACTTGTTACACTTTAGCCTTGGCCGAATTTGGCCAAGCAAATACAAGAATATTAATTTCATTTTCATTTAACATAAATTGATCAACTTGATTAAATATCTAAATAACACTTTATAGATATTTATATTAATTCAACAAAGGCAACTTAATCATTTAAACCAAATATCAAAATGTTAAGATATTTATATTTTAATTAATTTAATCATTTAACAATTAATTAATTAAATAAATACAAATATATATTAAACATATGTATTATATTTACATTAAATATCAAATACATATATTCATTTAGGATATTAGTCAAATATCTTAATTTGACTATTAATTAATGTGTATTTAAATAATCAAGTATTAAATGTAAATACACAATAATTAATCAAATGACTATCGGGTCCCTTTAGCATGTATTTTGCTTTTAACCTTTAAACGACTTTATAAATAATCAACATTATTTATATTTGTTGCTCTAGTGCTCTACGAGTATATTTCATTATTGAGACTCTCTAGATTCAGGTATATCCGTCACGGAATCAAATTTCGTGTCCATAATGTAGGGGTTTTAGGGGGTAAATCCGGTAACGCAGCGGAAGCGGTGGAAAATCAAATTTTCCGATTTCAAAAATTTTTCTCGGATTAATTAAATAAACATATTTATTTAATATTCCAATAATCAAATTATGAAAATAAATTCAATAAATCATATTTAAGTGAATTTACCGAATTGCCCTTACACTTGGTATTTTGTCCATTTTAGTCCGAAATTGATCTAATCAATTTTGAATGATTCTAAATCATTTCTAAGATGAACTTAGCATGTTCAAAACATCAAAATACCAAAAGCAACCAAATCCCCAAATTTCCAACTCTTGGCCGAATGCACCACCTTGGTGCCAAAGTGTGCACTTTGTCATTTCATGCATCAAAACACATCAAGATGTAATCCAATGAACATGAAACTTTATATGCATCATATACACATCCAAATGCACAACATATATGAAAATCCCCAAATTTGGAATTGGTCATGAACCCTAATTTTTCAATTTCTTCAAATTGGACAAATTAGACCAAATTGGTTAAATCAATTACTTTAATCATGTTTCTTCCATCCAACCAAAGTCTCAACATAATGAAACAACTCAAGATCAAATCTAGGTCATATAAGAGTGGGTCAACAACTCTAGATTAGCAACAAGGTTTCCAAAACCATAAAAGAATACTTATAACTACACTAGTCACAAGCTTTCTCCATTATACATGCTCAACACTTTCACCAAACTTTTATCCATCAAAAACACAAAGAATAAAGAATAGAAAAAACTCAAGAACATCACAAGATGTTGCCCACAACAAGAGGAACAAATTACTCTCTAATGGAAGGTTGGAAATACTTACTATTTTCCAAGCTTTTCTTGATTTTTCTTTCTTTTCTCTCTAGCATTATTTGCCTTCCTTTAATGGAGTTTTTGGTTAAAGTGTATTAGGTTAGATACCAAATGAAATGAAAAACAATATATACTTGCATCACAAAGGCCTTGGCCGAATTTGGCAAAGGCATATACAAGAAATTTAATTTTAATTTCATTTGAATTTCATTAAATCAACTTGATAAAATATCTTAATAACACTTTATTGATATTTATATTAAGTCAAAAAATGCAACTAAGAAAAATATAACTCTTATATTTAAGTGTATTGGCCGAAATTATAAAGAAATAAAGGAAAAAGATATTTTTATTTTTCAAACAATTTGAACAAATATCTTAAGAAGTCAAAATCAATTTGACAACCATTTCCTTTAATGTATAAGTCAACAATTGCAACTTATAATCACTTCCTAACTTTATCATTTGGTGATATATTTATATTTTAATTATATTAATCATTTAACAATTAAACAATTAAATAATTAATTAAATACAAATATATCAAATATATGTATTATATTTACTTTAAATATCTCAAATACATATATTGATGATATATGTCAAATACCTTTATTTGACTATTTATTAATGTGTATTTAATAATATCATATATTAAATACAAATACACATTAATTAGGAAATGACGGTTCAGCCCGTTCGCATGTATTTTTCGTTTAACGATTAAACGATTTATAATAATCATCATTATTCATAAATGTTGCTCTAGTGCTCTACGAGTATGTTTCATTATTGAGACTCTCAAGATTCAGGTATATCCGTCACGAAATCCAATTTCGTGTCCATAATCTATCCACCCGTAGATTATGACGATCACGGATAATCTCGCTGAATCATACAAGTTGAGGTCATTGCATACGTATAATCCCTCCGTCACAGGTATCCAGATAATCCCAGAGATATAGATGTAAACGTCAAATCTCTATAGGTATTATCTCGTCGACGTATCTATTAGCAATCTCTAAATAACACTCGGAACTTACTTCCGATGTATACTGTGGCCACAGATTTAACAGACTGCTAAATATATATGGACTACCTATGCTCTGTACACAGAACTGACGGATCCTATCTTGACACACACACAGGATATCATGAGGATCGATCCACACCCAACGAACAGGCGGAGGTCTGATCTAAATAGATCGGTGACGTGACTGCCATCTAAGTGTGGAGGATGTCTCATACATCCACAGTGGTATCTCAAGTCGAAGGACCACTATGCTACTCAACCCGAGAAGATTCTTATTGACGTTGGTGTACCATCCATTAAGAATCTTCGGTGAGCCGTTCAGTGTTTATCCACTATAAACACCTACACGTCTATACGAGTCTCCTTAGACTCATGGTTCATTGGGATAAACCATCGGACCAAGTCTCGATATACGACATGTACTGGTCTCAACAGATTTGACTAACTGACCCATGTTAGCAAATCTTGACCAGGAACTATGTTTGATAATATTCATATAGCAGTGACACTTCCCAATGTCAATTACAAACTAACTTTGTAACTGTGTACTGCATTATATATTATCGGGCCTTTGTCTAATATATACATATCACTAAACCACATTTAGTTTCAATCTAATCGTAATCAGATCGAATACGTATATAAGAACAAGAGGTGCAACCATAAATAAGTAATATTATGGAATAAATGGATGTTCGTATTCATGAATCAGACATAAATACGGTCCGGATTTGCGCTCTGAGCACCAACCCCAACACATAATTTATCCACCCGTAAATTATGACGATCACGGATAATCTCGTTGAACCATACAGGTCGAGGTCATGGCAAATGTATAATTCCTCCGTCACAGGTATCCGGATAAATCCCAGAGATATAGATGTAAACGTCAGATCTCTATGGGGATTATCCAGTCGACTATTCTATTAGCAATCTCTAAAAGAATGTTTAGAACTAGCTTCTAAACTTTACCACGGGCCCATGGTTTTATCTGATTGCTAATCATATGGACTACATATGCTCTGGTACACAGAACTGACGGATCCTATCTTGATACACATAGGACACCCTGAGGATCTATCTACACCCAACGAACAGGCGGAGGTCTAATCTAAATAGATCGGTGACGTGACTGCCATCTAAGTGTAGAAGATGTCTCATGTGCCCACAATGACATCTCAAGTCTAAGAATCACAAGTGCTACTCAACCCGAGAAGATTCTTATTGACGTTGGTGTACCATCCATTAAGAATCTTCGGTGAGTCGTTCAGTGTTTATCCGCTATAAACACCCACACGTCTATACTAGTCTCCAAGACTAATGGTTCATTGAGAAACCATTGGAATCATATATTCCAGTATACGACATGTACTGGTCTCAACGGGTTTACTATACTGACCAAGTAGTTTAAACTTTGACCAGGAACAGTCTGAGAATGACAACATCATGATACTACTCAATGTCAGTTGCGACGCTTTTGCAACAGTACCATGACTAATCATTCTAAGGTCATTACGTCTTTACCATATAAAAAGATAGATTATATTATAGAAACTGCATATATTATTCATAATAATAATGTTTTACAGAAGTATTTAAAAGAAATACAACCGGGAATTGGCGCTATGAGCACCAACCTCAACACAATGACCAGTCAATGGCTATATTATTCATATTCAGGGGATCTACTATCTATCTTACAACTCTTTGAGGGTTATTCTAAGAGAGACTCTTACTGGAAATATCTTTCTTACCAAGCTCTTCACTGAAACTGTGGACTAGTAGGTCGAACAATGGCTATAATTTCTCTAGGAGGAACTCGCTCGATATCAGCATCAAAGGCGGGGAGAGACCAGTCAACCTCCAACTCTTGATATTGCATTTCATTCAACAACTCAACCCTAGGTGCCCCACGATCGGTGATAAACACACAAGTTTCGCAAGCGCACGTATCGCTCAAGTAGTATAAAAATATAGATCACACGAGGACTTAATTTTTACGTTGTTAATTATTGATGTTATATGTTTACTAGTATCTAATTGAGGTTGGAAGGGATTGTTCGTTGGTTAAAGATGGTTTAACTAAATAAATAAATACAAAGGAAAATAAAATATCTAAGGTTGTGAATCCACCCAATATTACTCTAATGATGAATTGATTCTCCTATACATGTGTGATAAATCAGTTTGTTAACCTGGAACATGAAGATATACAAAAGCCTCTATCGATAATCAGATGCAAACACCCAAAGTAACCAAATTAACTATATGTCTATGTTAATTAAGAAACTCTGAATTCATTAAGTTCAAGTTCCAATTGTGGCTACCCACATCTGACAGGTATATGTCTATCCTGGAAGGAAATCTCTAAAGTGAGATCGTGAGCTATTAAATCTAAGGCTGAAACCTAAAATCCCTTCGTCAAGTTCATTTTAAGTTTACCACATCAATCTTATTGGTGATCAGGCAACAAGAAGTATTAAGGTTAAGATTCAATAAACAAGCCAAAACATCACACATAATATAAGACAATCAATTATTAAACTCATGAATATTGTGCTTCATCATTCCCTAGATTAAAAAAATGCTGGGGTAGGGGGATCCACCTTTAATATTTCAAACCTAGGAATATCACTTTTATAATATATAAATCGACATTATTACCACATTATGCTTTCTTAGGAATTAATAATGTCAAAACATATAAAACCAACCATATAGGCGGTAATCCATTTTAGTCCAATTACATCAACCATATAGGCGGAAATCCAAATTGTCATTAAACCAGCTATATAGGCAGTAACATAGTTTTGCCATTAATTAATCCGGATTATTAGATCACAATTCAAATATTTTAATGTAAGTGAGATTAACCTAAATTATCATATTAAAGGCTTCATCATTTACCCCAGCTAAAATAAATTAGCTAGACATAAAAGAAAATAAAAACACACAAACTATTATTTCTAAAAATAAATATACATAATTATATATAGGCAAAAATGCAAAACTGACCCTCCAACTTTCATGTTTTGTCAATTCAGTCCTGTAACTTTCAGTTTTGTCAATTCAGTCCTCTAACTTTCAGTTTTTGTCAATTCAAGACTCTGTTACAAATTCGCCGTTATTGTTGCCAAAACGACGTCGTTTTCAATTTTTTTTTCCGAAATTAAAAATAAAAATCTTTAAAAAAATAAAATGAAAACGACGTCATTTTGGCAACAATAACGGCGAATTTGTAACATAGTCTTGAATTGAAAAAAATTGAAAGTTAGAGGACTGAATTGACAAAACTGAAAGTTACAGGACTGAATTGACAAAATATGAAAGTTAGAGGGTCAGTTTTATATTTTTGCCTTATATATATAAACAAGATATAATCCTTAGTTTCATATTAATAAAGGTAAGGAAAGTATGAATTTTTAAATGAAATGGGCTGTATTTATAGGGAAAAATTCGGGTTGGCGTCGTGACACATAGAATCTTGCGCGTCGCGACGCGCTGCTTCTTTACACGTGTCACGCGAAATTGATTGGGAGTCAAGATGCGTAGTGTATTCTGCGTTGCACAGTTGATGACGTGTGTCGGCAGGCTCTCTTTCGGCGCTTGATAGCGATAGCATCGCGACACGCAGTGTCTTCTGCGTCGCGACGCCCACGTTGTAAAATTATCCCTCATTCTGTTTTACTTTGCGTCGCGACGCGAAGTGAAATTCCAGATTTACCCTTATTTATTTCTTATTTCGTCGTTTTGATTCCATTGAGTCCCGATTTTATTTTTATTTATAAAATAACCCAAAAACACATATAAACGCTCACAAGACTCGAGAAACTTACAAATTATTAAGTAAAAAATATGATAAATATTGATATATTTTCCGATTGTCACCCCACCCTCTATATAATAACGGGCCCAAAAAACTACTAAATAAGCATAATAAGGTGGAGGTATTATGGAAATCGATCAAGTACACCTGGTATATCGACCATCCCACTACTTCCTGATGACTGTCGCTATCGGCAATGCTCAGCCATCATAGTCGTTTGCTCTATGCACTCATTCAAGCAATCGTTCCTCACCAGGTCCTCCACCTGCTCCCGCAGATCTCTACATCTTTCTGTGGTGTGTCCTCCCACATTATGGTGCACATAATAAGCCATGTTGTCTCTCTTCTCAATAGAAAACTTTATTGGGTCGAACTCAATCAATAGACATTTATCCTGGATTTTCCGAACTATCTGGGCCAGAGGTCTATTTAGGGGTGTGTACATCGTCATTCCGGCGACATGGTTGACCTGGAAAGGCGGAATTCTCTCTTGCGTTCAATTATTCAGAGGTATCGGCCTGAACTTCTTCTACCTCAGGACCAGTATCCTCAAGTCTCTGCCCAAATCCCGTTGGTTTTTCGGCCGGGCTGCTCTCGGCTTCTGAACATTCCCGCCTCAAGCGATCTTCTCATCTCCCTCCATCAACACAGACTTCTTTGTCTGCTCCAAAAATGTGACATAGTCCAGTATCTCCTGGATCCTCAAGTGAGACCATAACCTTCTGACCTTGAGGGCCCATTTGAAACTTTCTAGTGCCTTTGAGGACTCATACACCCCGATCTCTAATACCAGGCCTTGGTACCTATCGATAAAGTTTTTCAAAGACTCGTCATCTCACTGCTTCATCAACCTCAACGACCTGACTGTCTTCCTCGGTACGCAAGCCCCTTTGAAGTGCTGCACAAATGATTTTCTCAACTGCGCGAAGTTGCTGATATTCCCCCGGGTTACGTTCCTGAACCATAAGTTGGCTAACCCACCCAAGTTTAAAAGGGAACACCTTGTAGATGGCCTCTCCGGCCATTCCCTGAATCTCCATCAGCAAAATAATTTTCTCAACATTGGACTTGGGGTCTGTGCTCCCCTTATAGACATCCATTGAAAGCATGGTGAATCTCCTTGGAAATTCCATTGCCATAATTTCCATTGAAAAAGAGGATGTCGTCTCCATGTCTTGGTCATTCATTGGCATGTCTTTCATCATTTCCTCCTTTTCCTCATCTCCTTCCGAAACCAACCCCTTATCTGGTTCTTAGATCTGTCACGCTCGCGTCCACGGAATTCCCCGCATTTCCCACTCTGGGCACGGTACTTTTCGTAACTGGTAGCTTCACACTCCGCTCCCAAGCGTCGCTCCATGCCACTATTTGTAAAATACGGGTTGTTGTTGAAGGATTCTGAAGTTTGTCTGCCTTCCCTTTCTTCCCAAAATTCCCCGTGTTAGACAATTATGACTCATAGCGTCACTGTTTGTAAAAGACATTGTGTCTTTGTACAAAATTAACTATGTAGTAATGAAATTGCCTTTTACCGTTTCATAATTTATTTACTTTGATATAGAAATGGTAGAAGTCTTTATGATTAGTTCCGGATTGAGATGATATGAGAAAATATCAATCCATAAAGGTTTAATCATTAAATATCCCTAGTCGTAGTATTATCGAGACTGGACATCGATAATACGGAATGGACTAGTATCGCACTTGTGCGTGTTATGGAAGCGTAACATCATAGTTATCATATATTTAAGTATTGGATACTTATGCAAGTGTGATAGGAGGTTGTGTTTACCAATGGTACGGAAATAGCTTCGCTTTGGATAGACCCCTCGAAATCTCATTGGTAGTATGACTATGTGTCTATGGGAATCCGATTCAGGGTAGGTGTATTTGCTCTTAAGCTGAGACTTGCACTGCTAGTACTTGCGACAATCGATATGCTTTAGTTTTGGTCGTCTGGGACTTTAACAGGTTCTGTGTACGCCTCTTCTGGGTTTATTGAGAATCGTAGTTGTAGGCTCTGCATTTTTGCATGTAAGTCCCGATGATGAGCCTCGTACGGAGGCATTACATTTTTATGTCATGGAAGTCGCGAGATACGGACGTCGGAAGGGAAAAATCAAGAATTGACATCTCGTTGGATTTACTTCGCTTATTTAGCTTCGGGTTTGCTCGTCGAATCTCCGTTTCAAAATTTATCCCTGGCCCGAACCTTAAACCTACCTACATGCCTCACGTCACTACACAAATTCAACAAAACCATTAAATAAACCTTCCCTCACGTGAACACACACACAAATTCAAACACAAAACAACAACTTAAATAAATAACCCACATGCACAAATTCCACCCACACGCCACTACCCAAAAATTCAACAAAACCTATTTAATAACCCTTCACCTCACGTCCCCACTCACATGCCACCTCTCACCCATTTTTCAAAACAAAACCCCACCTATTAAATAATTGCCTCCCTTTTCAAAAATAAAAATCACAAAAGTCTTTCTCCATTTAATAAACATCCCCACCTCAACACCATTCAACCATTATAAAAAGAAAACAAATGAGCCCTTGCTCCCCGGGGGGGGGGGGGGGGGGCTTAGCTTACACGTGAAACCCTGACTTCTCTCATCTTCTCTCCTCTGTGAATCTCACTCACGCCATTCCTTCTTCTCTCTTATTCAACCACAAAGCAACCTCCATTAGAAGCCCTACATACCTCACAAAGACACATCCATCACTCTCTCACTACCCTTCATCTTTCACACACACAGCTCACTTGCTAAGCACTCTCCAAACCCTAAGCTTTAAGACTCACGGCTTCCTCCCATGCAAACAGCCCTCACGTACCCACTCAATCCCTCATCACGCATGAACAACGGCCCTCTCCCTCAGTGACCACAAATAAGCCATCTCATTCACGTTCATCTGCCCATTATTTCACGTCATTTAATAGCCCCTTGACCAGCCAGCCTTCACGCTCAAAACACCGGTTTAACAGAAGCCACAGAGAAGCCACAAAATAAACCCTTCACGCATACAGCCTTCACGTAGAAGCAGGCCAGTAGTGCAGGTATGATCATCACCAACAGACCACCAAATCAGCCTCACGCAAAACAAACAAACTAACCCCAAACCAGCCCTTCAATTCACGTATCCCCTACAACTCCATGCATGCAGATCCACTTAAAAATAGCCACGCACAAGCAGACAACACTCACGTCCCTAGGCTTCAAATTGAGACAAACACATCCCTCACATAACACCATATTGCCGTGAAACACACTCCCAGTAAATCCTCCAAAACAACACGCAAATAGGTCTTGAAACTGCACCATACTTCCACGCAAACAGCCCTTGAAATTTCCCTCTCACACGCACTAGAAAACTGCCCTAAAGCATCCCATAAACTTCCCAGTAATTACCGAGAAGAACACTCCCTAAACCATATCGAAAAAACTGCAAAACAGCAAGCTCAATATCGCGACCAGAAACACCTCGAAACGGAGTGAAAACAGCAACCCGAACGGCGAAACAGCGAAGGAAAATGCCAAATCAGTGAACCAGATGAGTTGCGGAGCATCAACCCTTCCGACGACTAAAGAGGTTAGACCTGAGGGCACCCCTTTTGTTTATTCTCTTTTATTCGTATTTATTTTATTGCTTTATTTCATATGAGTATTGTGGATTGGTACATGATGTGAATTCTGGGTGAATGGAATATGTGTTCCTTTTGTGGTATATTGGATGGAAACCCGGACATAAATTCCGTAGCTGAATCCGAATGGACGGTATTATGGTTTGTACTCGGGATACAATGCCCCGTACCACATGAGAGATTCACATATTTCATTTCATCCAAACTTGTATTCGAGTATGATTAGGCCGTTAGAAGGTTATTTTATTTTTAGCTTGACTTAGTTATTTTCTTTCGCAATAGGAGCTTAATTTGCATTATGTTTAAGTCGTATTTATTCAACATGCTTATTGTGTGATATCATGTGTTTGCCGTTATAAAAGTTTACTTTTGAAGCATGCAAACCTAGATTTGGGCTTTATAAGAATTTAGACTACTTTGACTAATATGTATGTTGAGTAGACTTGGTTAAAATTGCACAAATTCATTCATTACAAATGACATAAGTAAGGGACCATTCCGAACCCAACGGTTTGAGGTCTTCCCTTGCGAGGGGTGAGTGCGGCCTTAAATCATTTTCCCGGTTCACACCGGGTGGCGACTCCATTATTCTCCGGTTTAGTCCCACGCGGGCTACTCTGTATTCCCAACCGGGCCGCGAGCCCGGAACAACATGTGTCGCCCAGTTTCTGTGTCCTACAGTAGTGTATTGGGTGTGATGTCAAGACGGAAGTATCACTTCAGTCATATGGAGATGATGGTCACGCAGGGATACGAAACTGATTCTCTAAAGGGTTGCAACCATCGGGATAATATGACTAGGTCATGATTATCTGATATTAAGGAGACTAGTTGCTTGATATCTGATATGTGCTTCGTACGGGGCAGACACTATTCCAGCCCCAGGCCTTGCATGTGACATCCGATACTGGATCGTTATACGCAATACTACGTATTCTACGCTGACAAAGATTATATATATTCCAGTAAGAATATTTCTGGAGAATTGGGTAGGCACGATGCTTTGCTAAAAGCCAACCATGTCTTGTAAATCGGTAAGCACGTGGTACGAGGTACTCACTTTATCGGATAGTCCGATAACCGAATTTACTGCCAACATATCCAGAGGTCTCTTGGGTCGCTTCCCAAAGATTCACCGATGACAGTTGACTCGATTAGAATTAATCTGGGATTAAGAGAGAGAGAGAAAATTAATCTGGGATTAATTGAAGCATTATTTAATCTGGGATTAAATGTGTTCGAAAGAGAGAGAGCATGATTAATTTGGAATTAATCGGTAAAAAATAAATTAATAGTTAAATTTGATTTTTCTATTTAATTTATTGACATGGGCTAAAATTAATATATCAGATATATTAATATGAATGGGATTTCATTACGAAATTAAAGTCGGACTTTAATATGAACGAACAGACTAATTTAGAATTAAGTCGTAAACGACATTCGTAATAAATTTACGAGACGGCGTTATTTAATTAAATTAGATTTAATTATTTAGCGACGAGAATTCGTTTAATCGAATTAAACGAATCCGAGCCGCGGCAAACATTCGTAGAATCCATTTGAATTTTGAATTCAAATGTGGGGCCCACTTTAAATGCGGTAGTTGGGAGAGTGGTTGACATTTATGCCAACCATCTACTTTCCAACCACCTTGGAATGGTTTTGGTGAAACCATTTACCCAACCACCTTGTTTAGGTGAAAAGGGTAAATTGGTTTTTTCCAAAAGGCATCCCTCTCTCTCATTTGGTAACACATCTCAAAAACACAAACCCTAACACACAAGGCTTTGGGCGTGAGCTTCATGTTCTCCTCTCTTTGATTTTGTGGCAAAGTCAAGTTAGCTAGCACTTCAAGGAATCAACAAAGGTGATAGGGAAACAACTCAAAGCTTGGAATCAACATAAAGGTTGGATCTTGGAGATCTTCATTCAAAATTTTAAAAGCTCAAATCCATTCAATGTAAGTAATTCCACAACTTATAATGAATTTATGAACACCTTTTCTTGCTTATTAGATCCTTGGCATGTTCTAGAACAATAACAATGGTATCAAGAGCCAATTTTAAGCATGAAAATTTAGTGTTCATGAGACTAAAATTTGGGCTTTTGTGTTTTGAATATGATTTCTTCAAATTGATGCTTTGAGCATGCTTAGATTATGTTAACTTGGAGTTGTGCATGATTAGATTTGAGAAAAATTGATTGGATCAAATTTTTTAAAATTCCTTAGTGTGGCCGAATGGTGTAGACAGTGAACTGCACTTTTATTTTTTTTTATAACATCATTGGATGTGTTTAAATGCATGTTTAAATGTTGATTGTTGGTTTGATTAGATTGGAATCAAAGTCAATAATGTTATGTTAAATTCAAGAGCATGTTGAGCATGCAATGATGTGTTTTGGCTTCAATTTGTGTTGAGCATAAATTGATGGATTAAGCATGATTAATTAAGTTAATTGGTATTTTGGAAATATTGAGTTTAATTAATTAATCATGGCTAACACACTTTAATTAAAATAATTGTGATATTTGGAAATTATAATTATGTTAATAAGCCTTTAAATTATGAATTGGGCTAAAAGTGTGTATTTGGGCTTAATGGGCTTGGTTTGATCAAGTTTGGTTTTGGACTTTTGGATTGGATCCAATTGGGCCCAAAACCAATTCCATAAAGTCCAAATACATCACTTGGCCCTTTAAAGAATATAATTGGGCCTAATGGGCCTACATTGATTTGTTGGCAATATGGTGATTCCTATTGGGCCTTGGCATTTTGGATTTGATCCATTATGGCCAAAGCCCATGCCTTAAGAATCAATTAAAAGCCCATTGGACTTTAATTAATATGACATTGGGTGTTATTGGGCCTTTGAGACCCATTAAGATTGGATTTGGAATCCAAGTCTTTAAGGCAAATAAATAAGTGTAAATATTTAATTTGGAATTAAATTGGAATTAATATTGAATACAAATAAATTGGATTTAAAGTTGTAGTTCGATATAATTCAAGAATACATACTTTAAGTATTTATTCTTAAACGAGTTTGACTCGCGCAAATCAAATCGTTGTTTGAACATTGGATGGTCATTAATCAAAGATTAATTAATTGGATTAGATTGATTGAATAACATGCTTTAAATGAATACATGGATGTGTTGTATGAATAATGTATATCGGATGGATATTAGAAGGGCGATGGCAATTTTGGAAATTGTAATAAATTTAGAATTTATTAAATTGGATCTGCGTGTCCAGCCTTTTATCTCCTTATTCTTTGTATTTCTCTTCTCACCAATTCCCTTCAATGTAAATGAGGTTTCTTTATTGTATTATGTATTGGGTAATTGGGTGGAAGTTAGAATAGTTCTAGCCGGGGAGGGGAGAGGAATAGAGTGATTTGTTTTAGGAACAATTTGTGACATATCCATCCGCATATCATTATTAATTTAATTATCGCGCCTTATTATGCTTTTAGAATGCATGCTTAAGGGTGTATGATGATGAGACTTAATCAAAGATAATAAATTGGTTGCCAATTTACGCGAAAAACCCTCAAAACATATTAAACGTTTTTCTTTTCGTTGAGTGATTCTTACTCAAGATCCAAAGTTGGCATTGGTTTGTTGGCCAAAGTCATGACCTTTGTCAATTGCGGATGTGTTTGAATCATGAGAGTTTTGTTCCATATCGGTGTCTTGTCCAAGTCGTGATTTGTTGGCCAAAGTCAAGATCACTTCTTGTCCATCGACATTGATTACGAAGCTTTCCATGTCAATGGGTCCCGCTTAACTGGAATCATTAAGCTTGTTGTGCCAAAGCCAAGGCTTAGTTGATTCAGAGGAAAAAGGTTAGGAAAATATATTGGATATATTGGCATATATATTGTATATATGTTTCGGACTTGGATGTCCACCTACCGGATCTAGGAATTAGATGAGATCCAATTGATCTTCGAGATCTACCTAGTTAAATATCATACATCTTGTTGGCCAAGTCAAAGTTGTGTGTTATTTAACGGGATCCTAGCCCACTAGGAAACTGGGTTTCCCGAGTACTCGACAGAGGGTTAGAGGCTCGTCGAAAAAATAGTGGGAGGCTAGTATTGAATTTGCAATTTCATTCAGATACTTAGCTTTACGCGCTTTCAAAATATTTCATCAAAATTATTTTATTAGTTGGACTAATACAATGTTATTTTTCTTGTAACAGTTAGACTGTACCCAAATATCGTTGACTAGATAGTTGGACTATCGTAGTCAAGATGACTGGAAAGGGAAATGTCCGAGACATTATCATGGGCGAAAATGTCTTTAAGGGCACGAACTTTGCCGATTGGGAAATGAATCTAAGGATAGTCCTTGGAGCCAATCGCTGCTATACACCTACAGACACCTCTTGGGCCTAAGCCCAAACCTGATCAGTTACTTGAGCTGGAGCTTTGGAAGACTCACAGCGATGATTGCGATACTGGTCAGTCTATTATGCTTGCTTCCATGACTCAGCATTTCCGTCGACAGAACAAGGACTTGGATCCCTATAACATTTGGCGAGGTTGCAAGATCTTCACCGATATAACCGAAGGTCGCAGAGATATGAGTTAGTAAAGAAGCTCTTTCGTTGACGTATGTCAGAAGGCATGTCTGTTGAGTCCCATGTGGCACATATGATTGCTGACATAGATGAGCTGGCTGAGATGGGGATATTCGTAGAGGCTGAGATTACCGTAGATATGATCTTGCAATCTCTCCCCGACACTTGGAGACAGTTCATCATAAACTATAATTTGATGAACACTAATGATACTCTTGGAGACTTTTGTCAATTCTCAAGGAAGCGAGAGAAGGAGCTGCTTAAGGGCAATAAGCGCGAGGTGCACTTTGCTTCGACATCTCAGACACCGAGGGCTGGGCCCAAGGCGACTGGAGGTGTGAAGAAGAAGAAGCATAAAAGAAAGGGCAAGGCCAAATCGTCAAAGGCTTCTAGGAAGCCTAAGGACAAATCTCAGGATGTTTGCCTCCAGTGCGGCAAGCGGGGTCACTGGAATGTGACTTCCGCGAGTGCAAGGCGCTCCAGAAGGAGATTAAAACGGAGCAAGGCACCGACTTCAGGTATGTTTGTTATTGAAATAAACATGACTACTTCTAGTTTTAAAAATTGGATTTTTGATTCTGGTTGTGGTACTCACATATGTACTGATGTGCAGGATCTGCGGATTAGCAGGAGACTGACCTCAAGGGAGATTGATCTACGCGTTGGAAATGGGGCACCAGTCGCCGTTTTGGCCGTTGGCACTTTTGTTTTGGAATTGCCCTTGGGGCATGTACTAGAACTTACAGACTGTTATTATGTACCTAGTTTGACTAGGAATATTATTTATGTATCTATGTTAACCAAATGTGGGTATACTTTTGTATTCAGGAACACTGGGTGTTTTGTGTATAAAAATGATGTAGAAATTTGCACTGTTGTTGCAAATAGTGGTCTTTATATTTTGAATATAAATCAATCTCAAACATATAATATAACAAACAAAAGGCTCAAAACGAGTAACAAAGATGAAACTTATATGTGGCACTGTCGTCTGGGACACATAAACAAGACTCGCATATCCACACTTTCGAAGAGTGGGTACTTGGACGGATTTGATCCAAATTCATATGACGTCTGCGAATCTTGCTTATTAGGCAAAATGCCTAAATCACCTTTTAGCGGTAAGGGTGAACGCACCACCGAACTGTTAGCCCTCGTTCATAGTGACGTATGTGGGCCCATGTCTAGCCACGCTAGAGGTGGATACGAATACTTCGTAACCTTTACGGATGATGCATCGCGTTATGGTTATGTGTATCTTATGAGACACAAGTCGGAAACTTTTGAGAAATTCAAAGAGTTTCAACACGAAGTGAGAAAAACAGACAGGCAAGAGTATAAAGACATTACGGTCGGACCGTGGTGGCGAATACTTGAGCAATGAGTTTCTAGATTACTTGAAAGAATATGGTATTCTTTCACAGTGGACTCTTTCTGGAACACCGCAATTAAACGGTGTATCCGAACGGAGAAACCGAACTTTGTTGGACATGGTAAGGTCTATGATGAGTCGCACTGAGCTACCTATTTTCTTCTGGGGTTATGCATTAAACAGTGCAATTCTTATTTTGAATAAGGTTCCGTCATAGTCTGTACAACAGACTCCGTATGAGATATGGACAGGAAAGAAATCGGGTTTCTCATTCTTGAAGATTTGGGGATGCTGGGCATACGTCAAACGTTTGGAAGGTACCAAACTTGAGCCCAAATCGGATAAATGCCTATTCGTAGGATATCCTAGGGAAACCAAATGATATTACTTCTATCACCCACGAGAGAACAAAGTATTTGTTGCTCTACATGCGGTTTTCCTTGAGAAGTAATTCCTAAATGCAGTGTTTAGTGGGAGGAAGGTAGAACTCGATGAAAATCGGAGTGATACTGTTCCTGGCATAGAATCCTCAACGGAACAAGAACAGTCCATCCGGGATGAAACTGTACCACAATCTTCTATTACACAAGGATCGCGTAGGTCGGAGAGAGTCGGGAACAACCTGAAAGGTATGGGTTTCTGATCTCACCTCATGTATATATTAATCTCATTGAGGATAACAAACCAGCTACGTATGAGGAAGCGATACAAGATATCGATTCCGCTTTATGGCAAGAGGCCATGAAGTCCGAAATGGATTCCATGTACACCAACCAAGTTTGGACACTGGTTGATGCACCAGAAGGCGTAAAGCTTATTGGATGCAAATGGGTCTTCAAGAAGAAGACCGACATGGATGGCAACGTACAAACGTACAAAGTTAGGCTTGTAGCGAAAGGGTATCGTCAACGACATGGTGTCGATTATGACGAAACTTTCTCACCCGTTGCCATGATTAAATCCATTCGGATAATGCTTGCTATTGCTGCATATTTCGATTACGAGATATGACAGATGGACGTTAAAACCGCTTTCCTTAACGGAAACCTTTTGGAGGATGTTTATATGCAACAGCCTGACGATTTTATCGTGCCTAGACTTGCAAACAAGGTTTGTAAGTTAAATCGGTCCATTTATGGACTGAAGCAAGCATCGCGGTCATGGAACCAACGTTTTGATGAGATCATAAAAGAATATGATTTCATTCAAAATGAAGATGATCATTGTGTATATAAGAAGGTTAGTGGGAGAGCACTGACTTTTATTGTCCTTTATGTTGATGATGTATTGCTTATTGGCAATGACATTCCCATGTTAACATCGGTGAAAGCTTGGCTTTCATTAAAATTCTCCATGAAAGATCTGGGAGAAGCAGCCTAAATTCTAGGAATAAAGATCTACCGGGATAGATCTAGAAAGCTGCTTCGACTCTCCCAGAGCACGTACATTGACAAAGTGTTGAAAAGATTCAACATGGATCAGTCCAAGAGGGGACTGTTACCCGTGTCACATGGCATAACTCTATCTAAGGACATGTGTCCTAAAACTCAAGATGAGAGAAACAGCATGAGTCGGATACCGTTCGCCTCGGCAGTCGGATCGATCATGTATGCCATGATATGTACGTGACCTGATGTCTCGTATGCTTTGAGCATGTGTAGTCGCTATCAGGCTGATCCAGGTGATGGTCACTGGATGGCGGTTAAGAACATCCTTAAGTATCTTAGACGAACTAAGGATGCTTTCTTAGTTTATGGAGATGGAGAACTTGAGGTAACTGGGTATACCGATGCAAGTTTCCAAACAGACAAAGACGACTTCAAGTCACAATCTGGGTACTTGTTTTGTTTGAATAACGGAGCAGTGAGCTGGAAATCTTCCAAGCAAGAGACTATTGCCGATTCAATAATAGAAGCGGAGTATATCGCTGCAACTGAAGCAGCAAATGAGGCAGTTTGGATCCGAAAATTCCTAATTGGATTAGGAGTAGTTCCGTTAGCAGCTGAGCCCGTTCTATTGTATTGTGACAATAACGGGGCTATAGCGCAGGCTAAGGAACCGCGGTCTCATCAACGATCCAAACATGTTCTTCGACGTTTTCATCTGATTCGTGAGATCATACATCGTGGCGATGTGAAGATCGAGAAGGTCGCATCAGATGACAACATTGCAGATCCGCTGACGAAAGCTATTTCACAGCAAAAGTTTGAGAGACATATACATAGTTCATGTGTTAGATGCTTGAGTGACTGGCTATAGGCCAAGTGGGAGATTGTTAGATAATTATGACCCATAGCGTCACTGTTTGTAAAAGACATTGTGTTTTTGTACAAAATTAACTATGTAGTAATGAAATTGCCTTTTACCGTTTCGTAATTTATTTACTTTGATACAGAAATGGTATAAGTCCTTGTGATTAGTTCTGGATTGAGATGATATGAGACAATATCAATGCATAAAGGTTTAATCATTAAATATCCCTAGTCGTAGTATTATCGAGACTGGACATCGATAATACGGAATAGACTAGTATCGCACTTGTGCGTGTTATAGAAGCGTAACATCATAGTTCTCATATATTTAAGTATTGGATACTTATGCAAGTGTGATAAGAGGTTGTGTTTACCGATGGTACGGAAACGGCTTCGCTCTAGATAGACCCCTCGGAATCCCATTGGCAGTATGACTATGTGTCTATGGGAATCCGATTCAGGGTAGGTGTATTTGGTCTTAACCTGAGACTTGCACCGCTAGTACTTGCGACAATCGATATGCTTTAGTTTTGGTCGTCCAGGACTTTAACAGGTTCTGTGTACGCCTCTTCTAGGTTTATTGAGAATCGTAGTGTATTGGATGTGATGTCAAGACGGAAGTATCACTTCAGTCATATGGAGATGATGGTCACGCAGGGATACAGAACTGGTTCTCTAAAGGGTTGCAACCATCGGGATAATATGACTAGGTCATGATTATCCGATATTAAAGAGACTAGTTGCTTGATATCCGATATGTGCTTCGTACGGGGCAGACACTATTCCAGTCCCAGGCCTTGCATGTGACATCCGATACTGGATCGCTATACGCAATACTACGTATTCTACGCCTGACAAAGATTATATATATTCCAGTAAGAATATTTCTGGAGAATTGGGTAGGCCGGTGCTTTGCTAGAAGCCAACCATGTCTTGTAAATCGGTAAGCACGTGGTACGAGGTACTCACTTTATCGGATAGTCCGATAACCGGATTTACTGCCAACATATCCAGAGGTCTCTTGGGTCGCTTCCCAAAGATTCACCGATGACAGTTGACTCGATTAGAATTAATCTGGGATTAATTAAGAGATAAAATTAATCTGGGATTAATTGAAGCATTATTTAATCTGGGATTAAATGTGTTCGAAAGAGAGAGAGCATGATTAATTTGGAATTAATCGGTAAAATAAATATAATAGTTAAATTTGATTTTTTAATTTAATTTATTGACATGGACTAAAATTAATATATTAGATATATTAATATGAATTGGATTTCATTACGAAATTAAAGTCGGACCTTAATATGAACGAACGAACTAATTTAGAATTAAGTGTAAACGGCATTCGTAATAAATTTACGAGTCGTCGTTATTTAATTAAATTAGATTTAATTATTTAGCAACGAGAATTCGTTTAATCGAATTAAACGAATCCGAGCAGTGGCAAACATTCGTAGAATCCATTTGAATTTTGAATTCAAATGTGGGGCCCACTTTAAATGTGGTAGTTGGGAGAGTGGTTGGCATTTATGCCAAACCATCTACTTTCCAACCACCTTGGAATGGTTTTGGTGAAACCATTTACCCAACCACCTTGTTTAGGTGAAAAGGGTAAATTGGTTTTTACCAAAAGGCATCTCTCTCTCTCATTTGGTAACATCTCAAAACACAAACCCTAGCACACAAGGCTTTGGGCGTGAGCTTCATGTTCTCCTCTCTTTGATTTTGTGGCAAAGTCAAGTTAGCTAGCACTTCAAGGAATCAACAAAGGTGATAGGGAAACAACTCAAAGCTTGGAATCAACACAAAGGTTGGATCTTGGAGATCTTCATTCAAAATTTTAAAAGCTCAAATCCATTCAATGTAAGTAATTCCGCAACTTATAATGAATTTATGAACACCTTTTCTTGCTTATTAGATCCTTGGCATGTTCTAGGAACAATAACACCCCGCTGGCGCGGCTCTGACTATGACTACCGATCTCACTCTATAGGTACCCCTCTTTCCATTTTCATCGTCTCCTTCTGCTCTGATGATTCTTTTTCCTCTCGCTATCTCCTCCATTCTTTGGCTGGGGCTCATTCCATTCTCTTGTCCCGCCTTCTTTTCCAACTTCCCTAACTTCTCCATCATGGCCTTCATGAAGGTTTGAGTTGCCTCCATTTCCTTTTGAGTATTTTCTCTCTCACTTCGCATGGTTTCTTCCATTTTCTCCATCCACTTTGTAATCGAAGCCTCTGAAGATTTGTAAATCCCGTCTCCTGCTATCGCCTTAGTGTGTTTGGTGCTTCTTGTACTGTTCCTCACAGACGGCGCCAACTGTTGACGGCTGTTTTTCATTCCATTGGTAATTCGGGAAAATCACTCCTCGAACAAACTTCCCTCAATTGTGAATTTGTTAGGTTTGTTGGGAACCAAATGCAAACTTAGCAGAGAGAGATACACACATATGAACAAAGGATTTAATATGATTCAGCGAATGGATCCAACTTACGTCCACGGACACAAGGGAAAATGAAACTTTTATTACTGGCTCGAGTCTGACCAGCCTTTTTTCTTTCTCTAGCTCATGATTCTTTTTACTTTCTAATACAAATTACAAAAGCTTGTGAATGAAATTGCTCCCAAAATCTACAATGAACTCTCATCTCCTTATATACTAAGCCGAAATATACTATTATGCTAACTTTGTGACGTCACCCACGTTGCAAGTCATTGTTGCTTAGGCTCTCTTACCCAATTACCCTACGGATTATAGCCCGACCGCCTGACCCAGCTACGACTTGCCACCTGACACAACTACTCTTAGCCACTCAAATCTCATTAAACCATGCCACTTTTGGTAAATGCTACACGCTATGCCACAGTGTCAGCCTGTACTCCAACCACCCATATGCGGTTGCGTGTGTCAGTCAATAAGCTTGCAGCCTTATTCCGTCCCATCAGCCGCTGGCCTACTTCTATCTCATCAATCTTTGAGAAACTTAAACCCTCATTTAGGGCTTACGTCGCCCATACGTGAACATAATATCATTACCCGACCTACCTCATTGGGCTAGTGAGTTGAGATGATCGACTGTAAACTGAAATGATAGACATGTCCCACCAGGTCGGGTCGGTGCTGATACTTTCACTCTCTTCATCTTCCCGGAATATCTTTCCATCCCGGGTCGGGTATCAAGTGCAAACTAATTCTGATCTCCTTGTCAGGCCGGATGCCTATACCTCTTGGACCTGGGCCCCTTGCTCGGGAAGTGTAAATATATTTTATACCTTTCTTCACACTTGTGCTTTTCTTGGGTAAGGAAATCACCATCAACACTATGTTACCCGTATTACAATAATAAAAAAACAACATAATAAATAAATTAATATTCTTGTTAATCCTATTAATAATGAGAAAAAAAAACTCAAAATAATGAGGAATGAGCAAAGAGTGTTTATTATAATTAATTAGTTGATGAATATTTTACTAGTTTTTAAAAAATTATATTAAATATTTTTCTATGAGTATTTAATATATATTTATAAAGGTTAATTTTTGGATTTATATATATAAACATAAATATATAATAAAATATTTATTTATTATTGACTAGGGTCGATCAGCAGTTGAATCTCGGTCTGAGATCTGAACCTTCACCCTCTCCCTAACTTGAGTAAAACAATGGGTAAATCTAAAACGTTATTATTGAAAAGTCTTTGCCCACTAATCCTCGGAATTTTTTCAACAGTCGTATGAGAAAGCCAAAGTTTTAGACACGAAAATACTTTTCCTTTGAAAGTTCAACAACAAGAAAACGTATTAGAATGAATCAACCAGGATTATTTTCACATTTCATTTTCATTGATAGTGCAATTTTAAAATTAAAATAGTAATATCACACTCAATTTAACATATTTGTATATAATATGATTTGAGTTCAAGCTCAAATCTATATTAAGTTCGTACTTAATTATTTATGAAAATTTTGTATATATATTTTTGAAAATTTTGTATATATTAAATTCAATTTATGAAAGGTTTGGCAAATGAGTAAGGCTTGAAAAAGTTCATCCTTGATTTTAAATATTTTTTATTAGTATTTTTAAGATATTGAAAAAATAAAATTTCTTAAATCTTAAATTGATATTCTTATCACATAAATGAAACTTAAAAGTTTGATTGTCACACGATCAAATATTGAATCGGTCAATATTGAAAATAAACATGAATTAGGAAAAATAGAAAGTTCAGAATTTCAATTAAATTTAGAAACATTTTATCGTTTGATATGTGATTTTAAATTATTTTTTTATTTCAAAATTTTTATCTTTTATTTTAAAAATCTCGAATATTGAGAAATCAAAATTATGACAATTTATTATTCTGATTCAAAAAATAATGTAGGATTCAAAACGAAATTTCGAACCATCTCGATGGATTGCGTACCATGAACAATCAATTTGGATCATTGCAAATAAGATATTTTAGAATAAAATTTTTGTTATTTTTCTTTCTTCGTGGACTAATCATCACCGTAAATTAATTAAGAGTCAGCCGCCATTAACAGTAACGGCGTTAACTCTGACGTGTGACCACATCAACCAATCACCTTTTTTTTAGGGGTAATGAAAATATTCACTCTAACAAGGAATGTAATTAAAACTGCCATTTCGACTCATTATAAATTTAAAAACTCTAATTTTCGAATTTAATTAGGATTAAATTTAATAATATATAATCACACATTACGAATTTTTTAGCGGATCAAAATCATATTGACATCAAAATTTTCCGCAAAAATTAGAGAATTTTATAAAACGGACTGAATATCCCACCCATTTTAACTCATCGTACGGTAGCAGTGTTTCAGGAACCATTTAAATAATTATTTAATTTATAATATTTTTACGTGAAAACGGTAACCAATAATCCACACGCGGCCATGAAGTGAGAGTGACACTTGAAACAGAGATTTTATTTAAGTTTGGAAAAACCCACCTTAAGGCCTATGTACTCTCAATGTTTTTTACATTACACCCATGTACTAAATTTTCTACACATTACACCTCTGTACTCTTAATATTTTTTACATTTCACCCATGTATTAAATTTTCTACACATTGCACCCCTGCACTCTCAAAAAATTGACATTCCACCCTTATTTTAACGGCAAGTTAACAGAGTTGAGAAATATTCTGACATCACTCACCCTTATTTCGGATTGGACCGATCAAATTTTTTTACTTTGAAGTTATGCTAGGGCGCATAACTATATGTTAGGGCGCATAAATATTCTGCTCCTTCTGATACATTCAAAAATCCAACTAATTTATTGCAAAAATTAGATCAAAATACGATCTTGGAGTGTTATTAATGAACAACAAAAAACAAACAAAGATGCTTCACGGTTATCAGACATCATTCCTAAAGAACGACAACGAGTATTACATGTCATGCGTGCACATTTATAGCAAATACTCATTTTTTTTAGCTCTTCTCTTTTAGCATAGGTGTTTCTTCCTAAACCAGACAGATATGACACAAATAAGGGTGAGTGATGTCAGAATATTTCTCAACTCTGTTAACTTGCCGTTAAAATAAGGGTGGAATGTCAATTTTTTGAGAGTGTAGGGGTACAATATGTAGAAAATTTAGTACAAAGGTGCAATGTAAAAAACATTGAGAGTAAGAGGGGTCTCAAGGCGGGTTTTTCTTTAAGTTTTACAGAGTGAGAGAGAAAGGGAATGGTCAAAGTTTCCCCGTCAATGGTTAAAACCCTTTAAAAGTGAGTCTCTCTTGTCTTGTTGGGTTTGTTTGAAGGGCTTAAAAGCTTTTGTAGTTTTTGTTTGATCAACAAACTTAAATTTTCAGTTAAAAAGATTGTTCATTTTCCTTCTCTGGGGTGGAGAGAGACATGGCAGTAAGCTTCTCCTTTCTTGCTTTTTTGCAAGTTTTGAATTACATTGTGTTATGAGAATTTTAATTAATTTTTGAACTTCTTTCTGTCTTTTTGGTTTTGTCAGAAGAGATGAACATGAAGTAAGCTATTTTATTTGGAAGTTGTATTTTGGTTCAGTTGAGAGGAGATTATTTCTTTATTATTATTATTATTATTTTTTTTTTTAATTTTGTGTTTTTTAGGTTGAGTTTCTTATCATCTGAAACTATCTTTAGTGGGATGACTGTATAGGATCCTTGGATTTTGGACTCTGTTTTGGTGTAGGAATATTTATTCTTATAGTTTGATTTAAAATGTTGAGTTTTGTTATTTCTTGAATTTCTGAAAAGAAATGACAATGTTGGATGTTTTTGTGATTTGGGTTTCTTTTTGTTTATTGGTTTGGAAATTGAATGTATAGGATAATTTCTCTGTTGTTTTTGTAGTAGATCTCATTGTTTTGGTCTTTAATTCTATATTTAGTTCCTAATGAACATGAAATTCAATGATGGGGTTGAATTGTTTGGTAGACTGTTTCAGTTTTTTTTTTTTTTTAATTGCTTGATAACTTGCTGTACAATTAGGATAATTAAACAAGAGACATTAAAAATCAATCAAGTAAATATGAAATGAAAGTAACCATTTGACAACATATCTATATTACTACATTCTTAAGATAGACCCATTGACTTGATAACAACCATATGTATAATTTTCTCACCATGATTAAAATTTTTATGTTGATCCGTTCTGCTTTTTGGATTTTGGTGTTGATGTAGTGGTGAAATTGGCCCTTGCCTTACTTTATAATTTACCATTTTTAAGACATTTTTGAATTTTGGATCTTTTATTATTCTTAGCTTTGTTAGTGTGCCATGATTGATCCAATCTCTTGGACGCTTTGATAAAAGAGAATTCAAGAAATTATATTTCTCTGCTTCTTGGATGTTGCTTCATATGAATAATGGCTTGTAATTATAGATGACATTAGGGTAAATATAACATGCTCTTCTACTGTGGCAGCAACCTTCGCGTGTCCCGAAGTTTGGAAACTGGGATAATGAAGAGAATGTTCCTTACACAATGTATTTTGATAAGGCCAGGAAGGGTCGAATTGGGGGGAAGATGATCAATCCAAATGACCCTCAGGAGAACCCGGACTTACTATCAGAGAAGCCTCTGGGACAAGAAGCAGTTAGAACAACATACGAGAACCGGAGGAACAAAGAGGATGTTGATCTCAGACAGTTCAGAGACTCTCCAACACGTCATGATGATATGAGCCGCAGAGCTTCCACTGAGTTGGCTCATCAACAAGCAGGTCGTGTTGTAGGGTCTGTTGAAAGTTATAAGACTGCAAGAAACAGTGTAGGTTCAGATAACAGCTTTGAGCGCTCCCCTTTACATTCTCATGCAAGGAACACTGGAAGAGGTGGTGTGGACTCATCCTCTCCTTCATGGGAACCAAAGAGCGTGTCTAAAAATAGCCATGGTACTCCTGTAAGATCTCGAATGAAGCCAACTCCAAGAGGCGATGAAAGTGTAAAGTTTCTCCCTTATTCACAATCATTTTATTTTATGCTTGAGAATGTGTTTGAAAATTGGGTGTTCTCTTCTAAAGCAAGTCTATGAGAACCCCATCTCTAGTTCCCCTTTCTTCATGAAGTAATTTCTTTTAAAATTCATTTTAACTGACAGTATGATTATGTTCCCATGCTTGGCTGTTTAGCCTCCTTTTTTGATATCTTTTTCCTCATTATGTTCTCCAACTAGATGAAATTTCATTATTGACAACTAGAAGCCGTTTTTAAGTTTCTTAGTAACTTCTCCTGTTCGACAATGTGCTCAATGCATCACACATTTTTTCCAGCTTTTCTTGTATAAATCCAGTCTTGATTAATCTTTCTTTGGACTTCGACTGTTTGGTTTCTGTTGTGATAATCTGATATAGGAGCTGCAGTTCCCAAGTTTCAATGATTGGGATTTGGGATGAGAATATTGCATTAGCTTATAGCTATATTCATACTTTTAACAAAGTGTGGGATTAGAGAAGTGCAGGGAGTAGTTGGCTATGCTGTCAAAGGCGGTAGGCGGTGCAAGACGTTTTGGCAGTTTAACCCACCCAAGCGTTGCCAAAGCGCTGCTCATGCACCCTTTTTAACTTGTCAAAGAGCTGGTTGACTAGTGAAATATGTAGAATTTTTATCTATTATATAAAGTTTCATAACTTAAATAAAAAAATAGAGAGGATATAAATGATGCACTTCTGAATTTCTGACTTTTCATTTCAAATCTGGAAGATTTTGATTGCTTGCAAACATATTTCAATGCAAAATATTAAATGAAAATGGCATTTAGTGGCATTCTAGTAACCCCTTTAACTTAGGCATTTTGTTCATGAAACTGTCAAGGCGCCTGCCTAAGCACACCTTAGGCGGCGCCTTTGATAGCCTAGGTAGTTGGTCATTGGCTGAAAAAGTAGCTCTGAGAACAACCGTTGACGTAGAATGGTTGGCTGTTTAGCTTCATTTTTTCATTTTCCTTTTCCTCACATCATGTTATATTCCCAACCTAGATGAAATTTCTTCCTTGGAAAATTGAAGTTGTTTTCTTCTTTTCTTAGTAATGTCTCCTGCTAGACAAGAAGATAAAATGTTTGCCACTAGGGTAGTAGCCCAGCGGTCTTGTAAATTCAAGGTTGTGAGATTAAGTCCCCAAGGGTACTCATGTTAAAAAAAATATTTTAATTTAACGCAAAACTTTATCATAGTCTCCTCTTGTTCTCATACAAATTCATCAGTCTTCATTTTAAATCTTCTTTGTTCCTGACTGTAGTTGCTATTGTGACAGCCTGATAGAGGAGCTGCAGTTCCCAAATTCGGAGATTGGGATGAGAATAACCCTTCGTCAGCTGACGGTTTCACTCACATTTTTAACAAAGTGCGGGAGGAGAAAAATACTGCAGCGAGAGCACCAGGCATGCGAAGTCCATCCCCACAAAGAAACTATCGTAGGCCAACTAACAATGATAGTGGCAAGGTATGCTAATATCAACTTCTGTTTCCCACAAAGCAAGCACATGGGCACTTCACTTGTAGGTTTTCTTATGTTCCTTGAGATCCTTACGGCTCTTTCTCTTACTCAATTTTTCAGTGTTGTTGCTTTCCTTGGGGAAAAAAGTAAAATGAGTGAAGTCTTCAAACTTATTGATAATGAGGTGGATGCAACATGTAAATACTTTGAAGGCCCTCTCCACGGAAGAGTAACGTATTTCATCTTCATTGTTGAATAAACAGAGTCTTTTGGTGGCAAAAGATCTCCTCTTAGTTCATGTTGCTCATATGTTCCAACTTTTAGATGGTTCTTCACTGCATTTTTGTTATATAACTTCCATTGTAAGCAATCATATTTGGTCATTATATAGATTATTTTTTTCCCTTTAATTCTACTATTTGTATTCATCAGTGTGTTTTTGCACCCAGCTGCTGTGAGAGAGATGACATATACACCCGAAACATAATATAATTTTTCCATGTTGGATTGAATTTGAAGTTGAAAACGACCTTGTTTTCAATTAGTTTCACCTTAAATCCTTACAAATTGTGTTGCTATTTTTCAGTTGTTATGATCTTGCATTTGATTTGACCAGTTCATAGAAAATGAGAATGAACAATATGCAAAATCTTTGATTCCCTTTGATATTAGTGTTGTAGCTTAAAAACTACAACATTAATATTGAAGCTCAAGAAACCAAATAAAAGTTGGCAATATTTGGTAAATATGCCTTAAATATCAACTTTGACAAAGATAATATAATGTGATTTTTTGTTTCCAAATAAATCAAGTACTAAACGACATACAACTCCTAAACAACTAAACCAACATGTCTCTTTTAATATTGCGTTGCCAACTTGCTATTTACTAATTGCCCTTAGGGGGTTTGACGAAAGATTTTCAAATAGTAAATCGTGAGAGATAGGGGTCCAAAGAAAATTAATTTCGGTTTTGCCTACCACATATATTAAAAAAACCTTCAAGGACTTGTTGTTTTATTTAAAGATAAATGATATTTGGACCTCCAACATTTAGCGGAAGAGACATAAAACCTCATAATCTTTTAAAAAAGACATTCAACATTTATTTCTTAACTGATTTGATTTGTTTTAACGGTTAAATAATTGCTATTATTTATTTACATAAGAATAAGAATGACATATGAGAATGTATAGTAAATATGTTAAATTATATTTTTTTTCCATTAGAAACAATAAAATTTATTAACGAAAATGGGTCTCTATGTCTTTTATGAAACATTAAAAAAAAATTATGTTGGAATCCAAATATATTTTTCCCTTTATTTAATTGGACAATTTTATAGGAAGTAGGGTTTTGAAAAAAATTAATTTGGGTTTTTTTTTTTAAAAAAAAAAAAAAAAAGCCCCCACTGGTGGAAAATATCAACCGACGCGTTTGTATATCTCCATAATAATGTCACATGGATATATTCAAAGTCTTATTAGTTCGATTCGCATTAAAATTGATATGGATTTAAAAAAAATGATTTATTTAGTAAATAGATTAATTCAATTGGATTCGTTTATTAAATGAATCAAATACGAATTTGAGCTCATCGATTCATTTAAGATTTATTTATTACTTTCCTTTTATTAGTTTTTGTTATTTTTTTAATTAAATTCGAAAAATTATTGGCAATTATCACAGAAAAATAAGCCTAGATTTATTGGTTATTTTTATTAAATTCATTAATATATATTTCATCTATATATTTATAAAGAATTAATGTAAATATATTACGATAATTTATGTCATTAAATTATGTCATGTCAAAAAAATATTCATTTATCGAAAAAATTGAATATGAACTCATTATCTTTGATTCGATTTTTTTAATATACGATACAATTCGATTTGTCAATTTATTTTATCATCCCTAAAGATATAAAATCTTTGGTTCCTTTGGCATTAGTGATGTAGCTTAAGAACTGCAACTTCATTGAAATGGAAGCTCTAGCAACGAAATAATAGTTGACAATATTCCGTAAATATGATTTTTAAATATCAATTTTGACAAAAATAATAAATATAATATGAATTTTATTTGTTTCCAAAATAACAGTGTGGTAAAATTACTTTAACTTTTACATCAAATACTAAGACATACAACACTCAAACTACTCAACTAAAGTACTAAACAGACTCTTTTTTTTATTCTACTAGAACGATTTTCAAATAATTTTAATGGACTGATTACTCAAATTTAGGGGTTAAAACAAAAAAAAAAATATTTTGCTTATCATCTAAGGATGAAGAACGATTCCAGATATATGAAATCAAATCATGGAACCGATTATCTTAAAATAAGATCATACTTAATAATTAGGAATCAATTTTTTTTCTGAATAGATTTCAGTTCTCCAATGATTGGAACCGAACTAGAGAACCAAATTTTCTCAAGTATTACTCCATTTGTAGAGGACAACTCTGTCACTTGATTATTATTTTTTTTTCAAAATTTTATTTTCTTTGAATTTGACTTTGTCAAAATTTTATTGATGTTGTGACTAGAGTTAAGCTAACAAGACTTAATGATAGAATAGAGTGACGTTTCAGTAATAACATCACTCTCTCTTACCTTTTGTTTGCAGATGATAGCTTAGTATTTTCTCAAGTCTCCACTCACTTGAAAGAGATCTTCAATTTCAGGAAATCATCTCTCATGTTTAGCCCCAACACATCAGCTAAGAACATTCAAGCTATCAAAGACATTTTTAGACTGGAAAAGTACTTAGGGCAAAACAATCTTTTTTCATTTGGAGGAAATGAAGTCCTTATCAAGGCTGTTGCCCAAGCCATTCATTCATATGCCAAACAGCTTGTGCGAGGAAATTCAAAGAAAACTCTTGGTCTTTTGGTGGGATTCGACTGATACAAATAAAAAATGGGCTTTAGAGTGTTTGAAGTCTTCAATCAAGCACTCCTTGCAAAACATGGTTGAAGGATTCGTGATCGGTGGTAAATACACACGTAACGCAAGCGCACGTATCGCTCAAGGAGTATAAAATGTATCGATCTTACGAGGACTTAATACCTATGCTATTAATTTATGAAGTTAAATTTATACAAGTATCTAATTGATTTGATTGTTGGTTGGATGATGATTTTTATCTAAAATAAGTAAATAAAACAAAACAAATGTAAATTTTAAGTTTTAAACAATGATATGAAAATATCCATTGTGAATCCTACCAATATCTTTCTAAAGATGAGTTGATTATTTTATGCTTGTGTAATATGTCAGTTTATTAACCTGGAACACGAAGTTATGCAAAAGCCTCTTCCAATGATCAGATGCAAACACCCAAAGTAACTTAATTAACTATATTCCTATGTTAATTAAGAAACTCCAAATTCATTAAGTTTAAGTTCTAATTATGGCTACCAACGCCCGATAAATATATTCCTATCCTGGAAGGAAATCTCTACGGTGAGTATGAGATCGTGAACTATTGAGTCTACGGCTAAACCCCATTTTCCAAGTTCATTTTAAGTTTACATAATCAATCTTATTAGTGACCAATTAACAAGAAGCATTAAGAACTGCACTCAATAAATAAACCAATACATTACACAAGACATAAGAAAAGTCAACTTATTAAATCATTGATATTGGTTTTCATCACAACCCTAGACAATGTATTTAGTTACGACGCATATATAGGATTACTAAAGACATAAATAAATAAAACATCATGCTACTAATTGAAAATTAAAAAGGTAAAAATTACAACAATGAAATAAAATGCTGGGGTTTGGGGATCCACTTTTATTATTTCAAATCTAGAAATCTCTCTTATTATAATATATAAATTTGCATTATATTACCAACCGAAAATATAGGCGGTATCCTGATTAAGTGAGATTTTAATTAATTCCAACCGACTATAAATGCGGTATCCAATTAAATCAGGTTAAAATTAATTTAATTAAGTCCAACCAATCATAAAGACAGTATCCAATTAAGTCAGGTTTTAAGATAATTTATATATTATAAAATAAGAGAGATTAATCTAAATTATAATAATAAAAGTTTCACCTTCACCCTAGCAGAAAGAAGTTACCTACTAATGCTTTTAAGTAAAACAAAGAAAGATTTATTACTAAAAATAAAAATTAAATACAAGAAAACTGAAATAAACAAACAAGATAATCTATTCTTAGTATCCTAAGGAAATTCTCTAGAAGAAAGTATGAAGAATTCATTTGATTTCAGCCTCTATTTATAGGCTCCAAAAACGCCACGCGTCACAATGAACAAAGTCTTACGCGTCGCGACGAGTGCTACAATACTGTACAAGTGTCGGCAAATCAATAATTGTGCTGACATCATGATGATATTGTGACGACGCACGTGATGACGCGATGATGACGCATGTGATGACGTTTTGGCATCTGAATTATTGGTTTCGAGTCGCGACACATAGGATATTGCGCGTCGCGATGCGTGAATAATAAATTTCCCATTTTGCCATTTTCCATCCGTTTTTTTACCGTTTTATCCCCGATTTGATTCCATTGAGTCCCGAAATCTTATTTATCTATAAAATAACACAAAAAACATCAAAATATTCACAAAACTCGGGAAACTATACAAAATATTAAGTAAAAGGGGCGGTAAATATTGATATATTTTTCGCTTATCACACCTCCAAACCTAACATTTTACTAGTCCTCGAGCAAAACAACAAAATGAAATGAAATAAACAACTTTAAAATAAATTAACCTAAGCCACTTTCGTAGGGATCACAGTTGCATTTAGCGTATGCAACAAGCCTTTAAACCCCTAGGTGTCCCCAGTGGACGAGCGACGATACCCACAAACGTCAATCAAATGTTCAATCAATCATACAAAAAATAAAAAGATAAACAAGTTAGTAACTAAACAAGTGAAATTCTTATGCAAGTTAATAGTTGTTTTCTTTCTTTCTAAATGACCAAATAAGTAAATTCTCCGATTATTTCTACCATTCTTCATATACACAATTAACAAGGTATTAATCAATTCACTGTGCCCACAATATTCATGAGTGTAGTTGAAAAAAGAGTAATATTTTTGTTCTAAAGTTATATCAGAATTCACACTTTTTTGACAATGGATATTTTTTATGTACAATTTTTTTTATATAACATCTTTAATCCTTGTAGCGAGCTTTGGGCCAGTGACTCCCAAACCAGTTGGCTTTAGGGCACTAGGTGTTAAGACACCCATACGGACTTAATTACTCGGATCTCAGATGTTAAAAGTTCTACCGTTTGACGCGAACAATCATT
>SKCR01023847.1:0-49047 GCA_019454045.1 Zanthoxylum bungeanum | reverse complement strand
AACTTGGAAATCATCGTCGTCGTCGTCATAGGAGGTGGAGATCGGTTGAGATACGGTGCGTTTTGTGGCCATTGTTTCGGATTTGAATCTGTGAGGAATTCGGAGTGTTTTTATTTTCGTTTTATTTTTTCCCAGAATTCTAATGGGGCGAGCAACTGGAGGGAAAATAGGGTCAAATTTTCCTGAATTTTTCAAATTCGACGGGCCGTTTGTGCAAGGCCTCTCTCTCACTTGCTCTGTCGTAGAAGGAGATACGATTTGAGAAGAGAAATGAAAAGAAACCCAAGTGAAAGAAACTGAAATTATTAGGGTTTTCACTTTGTTTTAATTTTGTGTTTAAAATTTATTTAGTACTTTAAAGAATCTTTTTATTTAAGGAACAAAAGTCACGATTTGGCCTAGTGGTAAAGCCTTACACTAGAAAAAAATTTATATTAATGGTTACAATTTCGAGTCCCAGCAGACTTAAGGAAATAATTTTTTTTTAATTTTTTTTACTGATACTAAGGTATCATTAATTACTGACACTAAATTTACTCATACTCTAGTGTCAGTAATATATGCGAAAAACGTCACTTCCGCGAGGTGTTGGTTCGACTCCAGACGACTACACGTTTTTTTTTTTTTTTATTTCTTACTGATACTATGGTAATAGTAATTACTGACACTAAAATCGCTGATACCATAGTGTCAGTAATTATTGATATTTAAGTGAAAAACACGGAAATAGGCGCATTTACACGTCGTTTCTGACACTTTTAGCCTAGTGTCACTAACCTTAGTGTCAGTAAAGGCCTTTTTTCTTGTAGTGAACCAACCCCAGGCCACGGGTGCGTCCTCGACCCTTCACTGTACTCGAGTCACCTGTGCTAGCAGAGACTCCAGCAGGGGCATCTGTCCTTGCAGATGTAGATGGAGTCTCATTAACCCGTCTGCGATTGCCCGGTGCCATCTGTAAAATAACTATTCCGACAATATCAATGAAAAAAAAATTAATCATAATGATGCTAATGAAATTTCAATATTTTAATAACCATATAAACTTTTATCATTACACATGGACTGCTCAATATAAATTATTAGATTCTAACTGCCAACCTCAGCCTTTGATATTAACGAATACGAGACTTAAACATCACAAAGGGCCTAAGTCTCTGCTGTTATAGTTCCAGAACAGCAACATTTTCTGCTGGTCTGTATAGATCGAGACACATAGCTTGATTCTTTACTCATTCCATACTGGGAATAATTGCAGGAAATCATTCGATAACACTTCTTCCTATTTCTCAATGATATCCAATTATCAAGAAAATTCTCGTGAAACTCTTTCATTTTATAGACGTGATTTCTTATTCTTACAAAGAAAGCAAATAACATTTCCTATTGACTTATCATCTGCACTGGACCTATTCTGATCTAAATTATCCATCGCTACGCTGTTCCCTGCACCAGAACAGCAGCATTACTGCTGTTCTGGTTACAGTACAACAGCATTGCTGCTGTTCTGTAGCCAGAACAGCTACCTCACTAAAAATACCCAATCCCACATAACAACAAACATACTCTGCCGACATTAAATAATTCAAAATCAAACGTAAACATTACAAAATAGTGAAATGAAGTTTGAAATTGGTATTTATTTATCCAAGACCTTTCCATCATGAACAAGTACATTTTCTAAGACTTTCTACCTAAAAGGAAATAAAATATTGTGTTGATAGCAACAATTATGCATAATGAATGGTAAGTAGTCCACTACATGAGAAGTAATGATGACTAGTGATTTTGTTCGTGAAGATCAAAACTTTCACTGTTAAGTGACCCCAATAACTCCCAAAATCAACTCCAACAAACTGGAAATTAAACACAAACCTGATTTGATATTGCTAGAGTCAACTCCTTCACCAAACAACAATTATTTTTTCCCCAAAATAAAATGAATCAAATTCAAGCCCTAGCTCTGGTTAAGCAATAAAAACACAAACCCAGTTGAAAATAAGCAAATTCAGACACACCCAATAGCATATTCCACAAAATTTTCAAAATTCTGTTTTCTCATGACTTCTCTAACCAATCCAATAGAGTATTTGAGTAAACAATAACAATAAACAACAAACCATCAACAAAAAATTGAATGTTGACGATCAAAAACTGAAGTTTCATTAAAGCTACTGAACAAAATGTAATTTTTGGTCCATTTTTCAGCAATTAAACAGAGTTTATGTAACAGCTGAATACAAAGACCAAACTAAAACCCTCTTAGATTTAACAAAATTACGCATAAACAGAAACTAATGGGAACTCAAACCCATTTAAAAAACAGTCAAATAAATGTGCATCATCAAGTATCCAAACAGAGTAAATAGGCAAACCTATGAACAGAGTAAAAAAAAATAAAAAATAAAAACAGAGAAATAAGATTTGGGGTTAAAATTACATTGATTCTTGCTATTCGATTATGAGAGTTGAAGATTGAATCTGGTGAAGCAGAGAGAATGAGGGGAAACAACAATTCGGTGAAGTAGAGAAAAATGAAGGGAAACCGAATTAGGGATTTTAATAAGCCTTTAGCGTCGAAATTTGTTTATTTTAGCGTCGATATTTTCAACGCAAAAACAGTGGCGGCTAACTAAAAAATAAGGTATTTTTTCGAGGAAAATTTAATTTCTTACATTTAGCGTCGAAAACTTAATCGACGCTAATATTTAGTAATTAGCGTCAATTAACTTATTTCGACGCTAAATGTTATACTTTTAGCGTCGATTTAGTGTTTCGACGCTGAATGTTAGATTTTTAGCGTCGATTTAGTTTTTCGACGCTAAATGTTACATATAATAATAATAATAATAATAATAATAATAATAATATGATAATAATTATATTAATAATAACAAAAATAACCATTCAACTATGATATAATAATAATTCATGACAACAACTGTAACACCCCGCCAGAGGCAGGATGCTACCGGCATGAGACATGATTGACCCATCTCCATAAGCATATAAATTTACGAAAATCCGGCATGATATATCCTCAAACCGGACAACCTGGATCTCAGTCCAGCACCAAAGCGATCCTAAAATAAACATCATATATCAAAATGGACCTCAGGTCCACACCAACAAATCAAAAACATTACCTAAGGGCTTTGTGCCCATATCATCTATCAACACTCAAGGGCTCTGCCCACAACATCGTAAACAATTAAAACTTTAACTTATTAAATACAATTCACGTGCTCAGCATGAAAACAACAGAACATCAATCACAATTCTTAGGCCTCTAAACCCTTTCCAGGACACTTGTGAGGGTGACTGCCACTTGGGTGATCCGCGTCTCAAGCATGACTTTCATAGTTGTGGTGGTTGACCAATCTGGAAGCCAACCTGCAAAACTAGCAAACTGGTTTGGTGTGAGTTATAAAAACTCAGTAAGTAACCATGCTAGTATTACAACAAACAAGTCAAACATAAACTACAAACAAACAAATCAAATATATGAGCAGTTTATCAGAATTATTAAACTGTTACAAGTTTAGATTTATTAACTTATTATTGTCCCTTATACTTTACCCATATCAATTTCCCATGTCTACATGTTCACATATACACCAATCTGTTAACCAAATATCCAAAACACACAAGACATTAGTACGAATACCAAATAAACCTCTATAACTTTCTTTAATCACAATAATCTTACGTTAACTTAACATTCGGGATTCATATGCATTCGCACATATCATAACATGCTTCTCTCATATACATGTAATTTCAATTTCAGAATTCTTCAACATATGCATATACACACACACACACCAGTATAACATAACAAACACACTTTATAAAATCTGATAGTCACATCAGTTTTCAAATCATTTATCCACATTACATAAACACACACTGTTCATATATCTTACAAATTCTTTCATACACATACATACACTCAGACACACCTATAGACATCATACAATCAATAATATAGCACATATAAAAATCAGTACATCAGAGAACACATCATCAAACAATATAAACATATAGCTGGCTTACACATACAATGCTCGTATGAGACTCATTACCTATTTAAGAATATGTATGAGATGGATTTTTTCTGAATGAATTCCTAACCAGCTCGACTACTGTACCACGAGAAGATCCACAATCAAACATATATACATGCACGCATATCATGGCATACCTAACTCATCGCACGACTACTCATACACAAGTACATCCATGACAATCACTCTGGACATCATTCAAATACTCATATACATACATATGTTCCTAACATATGAATATACATAATTATAAACTCAAATGTTAAATCCTCAACCGACCTCATATCTTTCATTACCGCTCAGACACTTTTAGTTTCAGATTTTCCTTATACCAATCTATGATACAAAAACTTATCAATTATACTTATCTATTCATGAAGAACTTAGCTTATACTCATTCTTTATCATAATTAACCAATCCAACCTTTATAGCGACAATCGCATGTTCGAGTCAATAACAAACTAATCCATAAAAACGCACACATACATATGCTAATACATACTCTGAAATCATAACTTATTTCTTTTTCGATCTTTTATACCTAAATCATACATATCCTATCATCTCATACATATGCAAATATGTGTTTCGATGCTTATACATATGCTTATACATATACTTATACATACATATACCATTATGAGTCCATACACTTACATGCATCAATACATACATGTAGACATCAAACTCATCAAATATTTTCCTTCATATCATAGCATTAATCAGAAATCCATACCTGTGGTAGTCGATTAACTTAACTATGTATACTCTCAAACTTTGTTCTCAAGGGCATCTCTTAACTATCCTCATTTTATCCTAAACACTTCAGTCATCTTTTTATACATATGCCTATAAAAAGAACACAAGTCAACCAATCAAGTACTCCTCGTATGAGTTACTTATCTGGCTTCGCGAGCACTTTAGGTTCTAGTCACATCAATATTTTGAGGGCATATACGTACTCCAAACGATCCCACGAATGCGCTAGAATCTACGAAATTCCGATCGGAGTTACTATTCATCATAGGTCACTATTCATCTGAATATTCTTCTCTCGATTCACGTGAAACCAAGTTCCATTCCGTAAAACTGACACCACAGCCTTGTAGTACTCTTCGAGGGCTTCGATTTGATGGGTGTCTTGAGCCGTGAAATGAAGCGAAAAGTCGGGATCGAAAAGTTGAAGCTCGTGCGTTTCTACTATGTTTCTCACAGTTTCCGGCGTTTCTGGTGTCTCCGTCGGCCACCGTTGAATGTAGGGTGGCCGGGTGTTGCTCTTCCGTCACCGTGATGGCCGGTCGTGGCTGGCTGGCCGCCGGCGCGACCAGGCCATCGCTGATCAAGTTTTAGGGACGAAGGGCCGTTTTGATGGGATGAAAATATTTTGAAAATTTTGTAAATAATGGAAACCTCAAGGTATATATAGAACAGTTTGGAAATGTACGTTTTGCCCCCCGTGAAATTACATTCAGGCCTATGTTATGGAACTTTCTAGAAATGTCATATTTTTGAAGCTTTTCTGATGTAAATTTCAAAAAGTGTTCAACATGAAAGTTGTTTGTCTCAGAAAAACGAGTCTGATGGTTCAAAATTCAGCTCAATCAGAGTTTTTTTGAAAGTTTTATAGCCGAAATAAGAATCTTTTATGCGTAGAATGATAAAATCAGAAATCACGTAACTGGTTCTCGAAACCATGCGTTTTCCAACGGAACCAAACTTCATTTTAAAATATTCTGAACTATTTTTCAACTCATAAAACTCTTATTTTCGATTACCATCATGTTCTAAATCCTTATATTTAATTCGGAAACATTCCAACAATGTTCCGAAAAACTCCGGATATTACAACAACAACAACAACCAATCATCCATGATGATAATAATTCAAAACAACAACAACAACCATCCATTATAATAGTAAAAATTATTCATCCATCACATCATATACTAACTAGATTAGTCACTATTATCTTCGGTATTTTAGGATTCATGACTGGACTCGAAGTCATCTTCAGTTTGAATTCTTCTTCATTAGTTGGTTCCACGCTAACTTGAGAATGAGGAATTATCTCAACGCCTGTATTTTCTCGAGTTAACTTGATATTTTCAAGAACGGTGACATTTGGTAAATGAAATATTTGTTCAGGAACTTCAAAGTTGTCAGAGACTTGTTTTGCTTCATCTGATATTTCAACACTATCTTTCTCCTGCGTGTCCCAAATGCCCTTATGTTGTAACTTTTCTACCACCATCCATCCATTTCCTAGCTTTGGATCAGATATATATATCACAGACCGTGCTTGGGTTCAAAATATATATGGATTATTCTTGTACCAATAACGTTGAACATTAATTGACGTTTGGTGAATACTAACTTGAATTCTCCTATTTCTGGCATTTGTGTCAAACCACTTGCATTCGAATAGCACAATATGTTGTATGGGTCTGTATATCAACTCAATGACTGATTGCAACACTCCGTAGAAGTCAACAATATCTTAGCCGTGTTCTCCTGGGACTATAATTCCATAATTCTGAGTGACATGTGAAACATCTCGCTGCTCGATATGAAATCTAACTCCGTTCACAATACATCCACTGTATTCGTAAGCCTACTTTTGAAGCCCATATGCCAATGAAACTAACGAAGAGGATGAGTCCAGTTGACCATTTTGCCCTTGGTTGTTTATCTAACACATGATAATATTTATGTGTTAATATAAGAAACTGAAATATTTACTGTTATGATAAAAATAAATAGACAATGTTAGGGCTTACAATTGTCTCAAACCATTTAGGATATTATTTTTTTGTGTCTTCCATCAACGTTGTGGTCACCACCACATTGTAGCATGGTAATATGTTGCCTACAAAAAATGAGTTACGTTAATGTAAGACAATAAAAATACACTTATGCACCTATGAGACTTACGTTAAATACGGTTGCACTTCATCGCAATTACTCAATATAAATCAATGCGCACGTTGAGCTTCCTCAAATGTTAGTAATTTGACACCTACTGCTCCAAACAGTATGCAATTTTGACAAAACACTATGATATCTTGATGATTACTTGCATCTCCATCATAGTTTCGTGGCCGACGATTAAAATGAGTTTCAATATTCTACATGTACATCGAATAAAATGTTATTGTTTCGCTTATTAAAACAGCCTCTGCTATTGTTTTTCACATATTGTTTGTAATGTCCCAAAGCCTTACAGATGTGACAACAAATTTGCATTAATAATTAATTTAATGTAAAATCAAATTTAAGAATGTAATATTTAAAATTGTATAGTACCTCTTAATGGGATACATCCACATTTAATGGACATGACCTCTCTTCCTAGCTTCGGAAGGTAAATGCACGGCCAGATGTACCATCATATCAAAAAAGCAGGTGGCAATATTCGCTCTAGCTTGCATAGGATTATCACGATTCCTCGCTCAAGTTCGTCAATAACAGATGTGGTTAATGTCCTCTGACATAATTGTTTAAAAAAGCCACATAGATCAAGTACGATGTCGCATATATTCGGTGGCAGATGAGGTCGAATGCCAACAGGAAGGAGAATCTCCAGAAGCACATGACAGTCGTGACTCTTTAACCCCATTATTATATCATCCCTGACCCAACGTCCAATATTCGATGCATAATCATCAAGAAATTTAACCATTTTCAGCCAATCACATAATGATTTTCTCTCTGATTGAGTTAGCACGTAACTAGCAGGTGGCTTAATAAGATCTCGATGAGTGACCTGTAAATGCAATTCACTGCGAATTCTAAGATCTTGTAGGTCCAATCTAGCATTTACAGTGTCTTTCGTCTTACCCGGAATAAGAGTGTGCCCACTAAACTCTCGCATATGTTTTTTTCTATATGCATTACATCCAAATTATATCGTAGACTCAGACTCCCCCAATATTCTAACTCAAAGAAAATACTCTTTCCTGTCCAATTCAACTCTTCAGGTTGACGTTTTTTATTTTTATCTCTATTATTAGGATGTTTTCCTGGTGTGCTGTCTCTTAGATGTTGATGTTGGCAAAGTATGTCGAATCTTGACAATGGACTGGGCATACTCTGAGGTTCTTGTTGACCGTTGAATAATTTACTTCTCCGCCAAGGATGACTCAACTCAAGAATTTTCCTATGCCATTTGTATCCTATTTTATTCCGTGTTTGACCCGCTCAAACTGGACATGCCATGTATCACTTAGTGCTCCATCCAGATAATGAACCATAAGCTGGAAAATCATTAATGATCCATAATAATGCGGCATGCATCTGAAAATACTGCTCAGAAGCTGCATCATACCCACATTCCATAATTTTTGTAACTCCTCGATCAATGGTCTCAAGTAAATATTCATATTTTTACCTGGGGAACGTGGACCAGGGATAAGCAATGACATAAACATGAACATATCCTTCATACATTTCCATTGAGGTAAGTTATATGGAATAACAATAACGGGCCACATGATGTAAGAGTTGTACATATTCCCAAACGGGTTAAAACCATCAGAGGCGAGACCTAACCTAACATTACGGGTATCCTCATCAAAACATGGGTACATATCATCAAATTCCTTCCACTCTGTTCCATCCGCAGGATGTCTGAGTATGCCCTCCCCACCGATCCTATTTTCATGATGCCACATCATGTCAGTCGCTGTGTGTCGTGACATGAACAACCTCTGCAGCCTGGGCGTTAATGGGAAATATCGTAATATCTTTTGAGGCACTTTCTTACCCATACCACAGACTTTATACCGACTTTCACCACATATCGGATAATATTCAAGTGATTCATACTCGGCACGAAATAATACACATTCATACTTACAAGCATGAATGGATTCATACCCCATTTCCAGATCACGCAACATTTTCTTTACCTCATAATACGACTTAGGAAATTCACTTCGAACCGGTAACATTTGCCCCAGTAAGTCTAGCATCATATCAATACTTTTGTTGGTCATTTTGTTGATCACTTTAATGTGTAATAATTTCACAACGAAATTCAAGATCGACATTCCAGCACCTTCAAATGGAATTTTTTTTGCCTCATCAAGTAGTTCACTAAATAAATTTTGATCATTTCCACCTAACACTGGTATGTCACAACTAACACTATGAACAAGTTGTGGACCTTGTAAGTCATGCAAAGCATCGGTTATCTCATTGTTTGCAGGTTGATTGTAACTATTGCTCCATTCATCGGAATCAATAAACCGTGATTGAGAATTATACTGCTCACCATGATAAATCCACGGACGGTAAATTAGTGATATTCCCGGCAAGTATAAATGATTATGAACTTCATTTAATCGTTTCATTTTCCTATTCAAACAATTTGTACATGGACACCGAACACGACCTTCTGTATCAATGTGTTGCTTTGCCAATTCCATGAACTCATACACTCTATTACGGTATTCAACACTCAATCTATCCACCGAGCTTATCCAATTTCTATCCATTTCAGCCAAATATCTAAATATAAAAATATAATTATTAGACATCATATTACACTCATCAATATCACCAATTCATTAATTATTTATTTAAGCATGCATACACATATATATTTAGTTGATTAATTAATTAGTTTACAGAATAAAATATCTTTAGTTAATTAACTAATCTACATATATGCATCATAAACCACTAACACAAAATATATAATAAACATGATTATAAAAAATGAAAACCATAATTTTTAACAAAGATTAAACTGAAATACTTAAGTGAGATATATAATTATTCTTTGCAAATATAAAGAAAGATAATAAAGATATATGAAAGAAGATTTACCTTATGGAAAATTAATTACAGTTTTATTGAAAATTTATAGGAGAGTTGTGAGGTTGCAGATGAGAGAGTAAGATTGCAGAGGATGAGATTGAAGAGGATGAGAGAAAAAACAGAGGAGGAAGAAGGGTTGGTGGCATTCTGAATGTATGATTTTTAGTGTCGAAAATGAATTTCGACGTTAAAGGTTAACGGACTGTCGATGGTATCGTCATAAAGCTTTGGCGACGTAATTTAGTCGATGCTAAATGTCAACTTTTCAGCGTCGAATATTTTTTTCGACGCTAAAAGTAAAAAATTTAGCATCGTAATTTATATCGACGCCAAAGATAATGGGAATAGTTGAAAACCTTTGGCGTCGAAAATTTTTCGACACTAAAATTACTACTTTTAGCGTCGTTTTTCATATTCGACGTTAAAAGTACATATTTTGGCGTCGAATATCATTTTCAACGCTAAAAGTAGTAATTAGCGTCGAAAATAATTTTGACTCTAAATATTTGGACGCTAAAGGTACATTTTCTTGTAGTGGGTGTTGTGTACGGGGGTATCAAATGATCAAATTCTCAATATAATTAGGTTACAAATTAGATTTTTAATCAAGCGATTGTGAAAATTTTGGGTTCTCTAAAACCTAAATGGGATATATAATTAAATTCTATGAGGATTCTACTAAAGACAAGAAATTGAAAAGTTACTGAATATGAAATTTTTATTGGAATTAAATCTAATTACATATGAAATTAGAAATGATTTAACTACATAATGTTAATTACAATGCTGTAATTAATTGAAATAAGCATTGGTGTTTTTTGTTGATCGGTTTTGGGTTCTCTTTATTAGCTATCCTCCTTTGAATTTATAGGCTCTGAAAATAACTTCATCAACTCCAATGTTCCACTTTATCGATACTTCATGATGTGTGCATTCATGGAAGAACGATTTTGGCAAGAAATAGGCTCAACTTCCACTATTCTACGTTGTCATTACTTCAAGAAGCGTGTATTTGTGGAGGAACAGTTTTAGTAGGAAATGGATTTTTGGAGAGGAAATACCTGGAGAGAAAGTTGGTAAAAAAATAGCTCTTGGATAGGAAGTTAGAGAAAAGGTAGTTCATGCAGAGGAAGTTAGAGATGAAATAGCTATTGGAGAGGAAATTGGAGAAAAAATAGTTCTTAAATAGGAAATTTGAGAGGAAATAGCTCTTAGAGAAGAAGTAGTTCCCAGAGAGGAAGTTAGAGTTGAAGTGGCATCGAGAGAAAGTTTCTTTTTAGAGAAGGAATAGCTTTTGAGCCAACTTCATCCTCTAGGCTTAATTTCCTGCACCATTTTAATTGAACTGGACTTTAGAAAGGAAATTGATATTGGGTTATTTTTAATAGGCTGAGCTTGATTTTATATTTTGGTACAAATATGTCCCCTACATGCTTTCGGCCTAATGGGCCAAATTGCATATATTTAAAATTATCTTCTCTACTTATTCTTCTCACTTTTTTCTTCATATATTTGTTCCTACAAGAAGTCAATAAAATCTATTAATTCTAAAATCTCCAAATTTTAAAACAAGTCCTAATTTACAAAAGGGGAAAAGTAAAATTCATATCCTTTATAAGCCTTATTCTCAAAAAATAATCCAAATAAAACAATATTTCTCCTTCATTCACGTTTTTCATGGCTTCGTCTCCTTCCAATGCGAGCTCCTTCATCATCAACAATAGCTCTCACTCAACCATCAATGTCTCGCTCTCATTACCGAGCACTCACCACCATCACACACTCCGACAGTTCACACTAAGCCAACAAGGTCTCCATGAGAAAGCGTGTAGGAAACGACTTTCCTTAGTGCGGCGGAAGTTGCTTGTGTGGGCACCGACTTTGGTATGGATCTTTAAAATTTCTTTGCCTTCTCCCTTTGTTGTAGTAGCTGAAATCAATCCTTTGATGTCCAACACTTGGATCAACCACTCGATCTTCCGAACTATGACTTGAAACCAACAAATCGAAGTGTGAGCTTCACTCACAAAGATTAAACTCTAAACAATTTAGAGAATGAAGATGTCACAATGATATTTGGCTTTTGGAATTTCAAACACTCTCACAACACTTGTCAATGCTTGAACTCTCTCATTTTTCTCTCCTTTACACTTGTGTGAATGAATGCAAAAATGTTAACCTTAAAAGTGAGAGAAATGGTAGAGATTATATTCTCTTACACAAGCCAACTAACCTTGTTATTAAGCATCTAATGCTTTCTTGTAATGGCCAACACAAAAATGTGAATTTCATACCAAAGCATAAGCAATGATAAGCTAAAGAAAATGACTTTTTCATTAAGCATCTAATGCTTTCTTTCAATTGCAAACACATAAATGTGGAGGCCATACCAAAGCATAAAAATGGATTAGCTAATGACAAAACCATTAGGTGTATACATGCCACCTAATAGACATAATAAGTTGGAGAGCATGGCAAGCCATATGGCTTTGTCTCCAAGGTAAATAAAAATCATCATCTTAATAATGATTAAATTACCTTCAATTATGTTGTAGTAATTATCTCATAATCAAGATTTGATTATCTCATAATCAAAGAATTCTAGAAAACATTAAGTTAAACTAATTTAACATAGTTTTCATTTGTGACAATAAATATTATTAATCTCATTAATACTATATAAATATAATGTAAGCATATTATTAGACAATCTAATTATATTAGATTTGCTACAGTTAATCGAGCTAGCACGGGGACCAAATGGACCTACGGTTCCGAGCTCCAATAATTTCAAAATATTAATTAAACTCTTTAATCAAATATTACGAATTATTATCTCTGCGTTATTCCACTAAAAACTCAAAGTTGAAATCCCGTTACCGTAGATGGATAAAATAAACCGAACAACTTCAGTGTCCATCGATATAGTCATTACATATGGATATAGCCCTTCACGAATATCTTATAAATAGAGTAGGGTCAAAAGTCCGTTAAACCCCTCTAAATATTTTATCTCTTAAGCACCATTGATTCTATAATGAACAATTAATTCACAACAATTATGAATATAAAACTTTATATCCGTAATAGAAAAGTTGAGCGCTCAAATTATTCAAGTCTCGAATCAACTCTTAAAAGAGATATTCTTCTGCTTCTCATAAGAATGAGTGAATTCCATATCAATGTAAAATATTCCCAGTTACACAGCAAACCATATACCCAAAATACGTAGTTATTAGCCAGGAATGCAACACTAACCTCACCATAGTAAATCAAAGGACATAGCCTGTCATGCATGAGTTCGTAGTACACTCAGGATTAAGATCGAATCCATATATGACCATCTATTAGATAAAATGAATTTCTTCGGTTAACAGATATTAAAAGAAATTTGTATTTATCCGAGTTCAGTCCTATATGATCTCATCATACAAGGTGTCTTCATTCCCATATCACTATATGAACTGTCCCGGATCAAGGTCGTCATACAAGTATAGAATGGACTGCAGTTATAGATAAACCACAAACAAAGTATCCTCTTTGTTTCCTCTCTATGGACTATTTAAATTACTAACTCCAGACTTAAATCCTCTTGTGCATCAAACATACACTAAGTCTGAAGGTTCAAGAGTAATATGTTGGAAAATTATAACCCATAGTAGCACTATTTGTAAAAGACATGGTGTTTTTGTACAAATCAACTATGTGACAAAGGAAATTGCTCTTTTATCATTTTATAATTGGATTACTTGGATATATAAATGATAAAAGTCCATATGATTAGTACCAGATTAATAAGATATGAGACAATATTAATCCATGAAAGGTTTAATCATTAAATATACCTAGTCATAGTATTATCGAGACTGGACATCGATAATGCGGAATAGGCTAGTATTACACTTGTGCGTGTTATGGAAGAGTAACGACATAGTTCTCATATATTTAAGTATTGGATAATTATGCAAGTGTGATAGCAGGTTCTGTTAGCCGTTGGACCGGGAACAGCTTCGCTCTGGATAGACCCATCGGAGTCCCATTGGTAGTATGACTATGTGTCTATGGGAATCCGAATCAGGGTAGGTGTATGTGGTCTTAACCTGAGGCTTGCATCACTAATACTTGCGACAATCAGTATACTTTGGTTTTGGTCGTTCGGAGCTTTAACAGGTTCTGTGTACGCCTCTTCTGGGTATACTGAGAATCGTAGTGTATTGGGTGTGAAGTCAAGATGGGAGTATCACTTCAGTCATATGGAGACAATGATCACGCATGGATACAGAACTAGTACTCTTAAATGCTGCAGCTATCGGGATAGTATGACTAGGTCATGATTACCCGATTACAGAGACTAGTTGCTAGTGATCCGATATATGCTTCGTACGGGGCAGACACAATTCCAGCCCTACGCCTACATGTGACATCCGATACTGGATCGTATTACGCAATAGATAATATACTACGCCTAATACATATTATATATATTCCATATTGAATATATTTTTGGGGAACTGGGTAGGCATGGTGCTTTACTATAAGCCAACCATGTCTTGTAAATCGGTAAAAAATGTGGTACCGGGTACGCATGTGTCGAATAGTTGACAACCGTATTTACTACCAGCATATCTATGGATCTCTTGGGTTGCTTCCCAAAGATTCACCGATGACATTTGACTCGAAAAGAATTAATCTGGGATTAATTATGAGAGAGAAAATTGATCTGGGATTAATTATGGCAAGAATTAATCTGGGATTAATTCATGAAGAAGAGAGAACACGATTAATTTGGAATTAATCGGTAAAATAAATTTAATAGTTAAATTGGATTTTTCTATTTAATTTATTTAATTGAGCTAAATAATATATCGAATATATTAATTGAAATTGGATTTTAATACGAAATTAAAATTGGATTTTAATTCAAGCGAACAGATTAATTTGGAATTAATTCGTAAGCGACTTCCGTAATAATTTTACTGGGTATTATTATTTAATTAAATTAGATTTAATTAAGAAGCGACAGAAAATTCATTTAGTCGGATTAAACGAACCGGGCCCAAAGTGTGTTGAGTAAGCCAACTCAAATTTTGAATTTAAAGTGGTGTGACCCACTTTACTTACATCAACCTTTTGACACTTGATGTGAGTAGTTGGCTACATTTAATTGTGATAGAAGTGGTTTGAAAAGTAATTGGATTATTTAAAACACACACCAACCAAGTCAATTCACTATTCACTCATCTCTCTCATTTCTCCCTACATGGCCGATCACTTCCTCTCTTCAAAAAGGAAATTTTGTTGCAAAATTTCTTACAAGCTAGCACTTGAGGAGTAAATCAAGGTGATAGGGAAACTCTCCCAACAGTTTGGAACTCAATTTCAAGCTTGGAGCTTCTACATCTTTTGGAGAATTTTCAAATCTCAACCGATCAATGTAAGTAATTTCCGCAACTTATCTTTGATTTATTCACACACAAATCTTGTTTAGAGATCCTTGGCATGTCTAGGACACTAACAATGGTATCAGAGCCAATCTAAACTTGATTTTAAATTTTAGGGTTCATAACTTTAATTTGGGGATTTTATGCTTGGAGTATGAAAATTCGAAATTGGTTGTTTGGTTGTGGTTGGATGATGATGAATTGGATTTGTGAAATTGATTGGATCAAATATTTCCCCAAAATTCTAACCTTGGCCGAATGGAGCCCTAGTAATTCTCATGGTAATTTTTTGAATTTAACAATTGGATATGTTAATTGCATGAAATTGAATTTTGATTGTTGATTTAATTGTATTGAAATCAAAATTGAATGTTGATTTCTTGCTTATTGCAGTGAATGAAGCATGTTAGGAAGATTTTATTTTGCTTCAATTTGTGTTGGACATGAATTGGAAATGTTGAGCATGATTAGTTGAATTAATTAATGTTTTGGAAACATTAGATTAATTGTGGCAATTACACTTTAATTGGATTAATATGTAATTTGGAATAATGTGTTAATTTATTTGTTGTAACTGGGCTTAATGGGCTTGGTTGGGCCAAGTATGGTTTTGGACAATTAGGTTGGATCCAATTGGGCCTAAAACCATTTCCATAAAGTCCAAACATGACTTTTGGGCATTTAAAAATTTAATTGGGCCTAATGGGCCTAAATTGATTTTTGGCATAAGGTGATTCCTATTTGGGCCTTGGCATCTTGGGTTTGATCCATAATGGCCAAAGCCCATGCCTAAAGAATTAATTAAAAGCCCATTGGACTTTAATTTAATAGTATTGGATGATGCTAATTGGACATTTGAGACCCATTTAGATTGGATTTGGAATCCAAGTCTTTAAGGTACAAGAATAAGTGTAATTATTTAATTTGGAATTAAATATGAATTAGTATTGGATACAATTTAAATTGGATTTAAAATTGTAGTTCGATATAATTCAAGAATATGTACTTTGAGTATTTATTCATAAACGAGTTGGACTCGTGCAAATCAAATTGTTGTATGAACATTGGATGGTCATTAATCAAATATTAATTAATTGGATTAGATTGATTGATATCATGCTTTGTGTGAATACTTGGATGTTAATAATGTATATCAGATGGATATTAGTTGGGTGGGGGCAATTTTGGAAATTATTGTAAGTATGGTACTTATTTGTTAAATTGGACATGTGTGTTCAGCCTTTCACCTCTTATACTCTTTGTATTTCTCTTCTCACCAATTCCCCTCAATGTAAATGAGGTTTCTTTTAGTGTTATGTAATTGGGTAGAAGTATGTAAAATGCTAGCGGGAGAGAGGAAATGAAGAGATTTGTTCTAGGAACAAATTGTTATATATCCATCCGCATATCATTATTAATTTTATTCGCGCCTTATTATGCTTTTAGAATGCATGTTTAAGGGTGTATGATGAGACCTAATCAAATATAATATTTTGGTTGCCAATTTACGTGAAAATCCCTCATTCAAATATTAAGCGTTTTCCTTCCATTGAGTGGTTCTCTCTCAAGATCCAAGATTGGCATTGGTTTGTTGGCCAAAGTCAAGATCAATGTCCATCACGGATGTGTTTGAACCACGAAAGCTTTCTTCCATATCGCATGTCTTGGGCGGTTGTGACTTGTTGGCCAAAGTCAATATCACTTCTTGTTCATCGATGTGGATTACGAAGCTTTCCCAATGTCAATGGGTCACGCTAACTGGAATCATTAAGCTTGTTGAGCCAAAGCCAAGGCTTAGTTGATTCAGAGGAAAAGGTTAGGATGATATATTCGATATTTTTCTTAGACTTGGAGGTCCACCTACCGGATATAGGAATTGGATGTGATCCAATTGATTTTAGAGATCTACCTAGTTAAGTTTCATACAGCTTGTTGGCCAAAGTCAAGGTTGTGTGTTATTTAACGGGATCCTAGCCCACTAGGAAACTAGGTTTCCCGTGTACTCCACAGAGGGTTAGAGGCTCGCCGAAAAATATTGGGAGGCTAGTATTAAATTTTTAATTTCGTTTAAATACTTGCCAACACACACTCTTTTATTTTATTTATCGTTGTTATAAATATATTAGTTGGACTATTATTGAATATTGCTTTCTTTGAACAGTTAGACTGTACAAGACACTACTCCACTTGTAGTTGGTTATATAATTGGACTATAGTAACCATTACATTTTGAGTGTACCCGAAATCGTTGATTGGATAGTTGGACTATTGCAATCGAGATGGCTGGAAAGATTAGCGTTAAAGGACATAATCCTGGGTGAAAATATCTTTAACGGCGTAAATTTTCCAGATTGGGAAATGAATCTCAGGATAGTCCTGGGAGCTGAGAAGTTACCCTATTGGATAGAGAAACCTCTCGGGCCCTGAGCCCGGAGTTGAGCAAATAGTAGAGCATGAGCTTATGAAGACTCATCGTGATGATAACTTTAGTGCTCAATCCGTTATTCTTGCCGCAATGACTCCTTAATTTCATCGTCAGAACTACGGATTAAATAATTATACCATGATGTTGAAATTAAAATATCTTCATAGATCTAACCTTAGATCTTAGAAGTATGAATTGCAAAAGAAGCTCTTTCACTCGCGTATGTAGAGGGTACATCTGTCGAGCACTAGGTGTCGCAGATGATTACTAACATCGAACAGCTAGGTTAGCTGGGCATTACCTACGAGGCCGAGACTTCCATAGATTTGATCTTACAGTCTCTGCCTGAATGCTGGGGCGGGTTCATCATGAACCAAGAGAAAACTCTTGGAGAGTTAATGACTATGCTCAAGGAGGTAGAGCCAGAGCTTCCAAAAGGGCAAGAAGCGCAAGGCGCATCTTATTTCGACATCCCAGAAGGCCAAAGCTTGGCCGAAGGCTTCTGGGGGTGTAAAGAAAAAGGGCAAAGGCAAAATCATCACAAGGACATATCCCAATATGTCTGCCTAAACTGTGGCAAACGGGGTCACTGGAAGCGTGACTGCCGTATGGACAAGGAATACATGAAGGAAGTGAAGGCGGGCAAGCCTCCGACTTTAGGTATGTTTGTTATTATAATAAACGTGTCCACTACTGGTTTTAAAAATTGGATTTTTGATACTGGATGTGGTACATACATATGTACTGATGTGCAGGATCTGCTGATTAGCAGGAGACTGGCTTCAGATGAGATCGACCTGCGAGTCAGAAACGGGACGAGAGTCTCTGTTTTGGCTGTGGGAACCTAAGTTTTGGAACTACCCTTTGGGCATGTACTTAAATTAGGAAACTTTTATAATGTACCTAGTTTGACTAAAAATATTATCTCTATATCTAGTTTAACCCGTTGCGGGTATACCTTTATGTTCCAGAACACTGGGTGTTTTTTTTTTATAAAGATGATATTGAGATATACACATTAGATGTGAATAACAGTATTTATATTTCGAATATAAATAAATCTCAAACATATAACATGACAAACAAAAAGCTCAAACTGAGTAAATCATATGAGACTTATTTATGGCATTGTTGTCTGGGACACATTAACAAGACTCGTATATCCACTCTTTGGAAGAATGAATACTTGGATGGATTTGATCCTAATTCATATGATGTCTGTGAATCTTGTTTATTAGGCAAAGTGGTTAAAACACCTTTTAACAGTAAATGTGTACGTGTCATTGAGCTGTTAGCCCTCGATCATAGTGAAGTGTATGGGCCCATGTCTAGCTAAGCTAGAGGTGGTTATGAATACTTCGTAACCTTTACGGATGTTGCATCGCGTTATGGTTATGTGTATCTTATGAAACACAAGTCGGAAACTTTTGAGAAATTGAAAGAGTTTCGACACGAAGTAGAAAAAAAGACCGGTAAAAGTATTAAAACATTATGGTTGGATCGTGGTGTAGAATACTTAAGTAATGAGTTTCAAGATTACTTGAAAGAGTATGGTATTCTTTCATAGTGGACTCCTCCCAGAACACCTCAATTCAACGGTGTGTCCGAAGGGAGAAACTGAACTTTGTTGGACATGGTAAGGTTAATGATGAGTCGGACTGAGCTATCAATTTCCTTAAGGGGATACGCATTGAACAGTGCAATACTTATTTTGAATAAGGTTCCATCAAAGTCTGTTGGACAGACTCTATATGAAATATGGACAGGAAAGAAACCGAGTTTCTCATTCCTGAAGATTTGGGAATGCTGGGCATGTATTAAACGTTTGGATGGTACCAAACTAGAACCCAAATCGGATAAGTGCCTATTTGTAATTGGTTATCCTAGGGAAACCAAAGGATATTATTTCCATAACCCATAAGAGAACAAAATATTTGTTGCTCTCAATGCGGTTTTCCTTAGAGGAATTCCTAAATACAGTGGTAAGTGGGAGGAAAGTAGAACTCGATGAAAATCGGAGTGATACAGCTCCTGGCACCGATCCCCTCATGGAACATGAGTTCATCAGGGATGAGACTGTTCCATAATATTCTAATACACAAGAAACGCGTAGGTCGAAGAGAGTCAGAAAACAACCAAAAGGTATGGGTTTCTGATCTCACCTCATGTAAATATTAATCTTAATGAGGATAATGAACCGACTACGTATGAGGAAGCAATACAAGGTATCGACTCCAATTTATGGCAAAAAGCCATGAAGTCCGAAATGGATTCCATGTATACCAACCAAGTTTCGACACTGGTTGAAGTACCAGAAGGCATTGTGCCTATTGGTAGCAAATTTGTCTTCATGGGTAAGACAGACTTGGATGTCAACATACAAACGTACAAAGCTAGGCTTGTATCGAAAGGGTATCGTCATCAACATGGTGTCGATTACGATGAAACCTTTTACCTGTTACCATGATTAAATCCATTCGGATAATGTTTGCTATTACTGTATATTTCGATTATGAAATATGGCAGATAGACATCAAAACTGCTTTCCTTAACGGAAACCTTTTAGGGGATGCCAAAACATGCAAACAAGGTTTGCAAGTTAAATCGATCCATTCATGGATTGAAGCAAGCACTGCGTTCTTGGAATCAATGTTTTGATGAGATCATAATGGTATATAGTTTCATTTAAAACGATGATGATTCTTGTGTATATAAGAAGGTTAGTGGGAGCGCACTGACATTGATTGTCATGTACGTTGATGATGTATTGCTTCTTAGCAATGACATTCCCATACTAAAATCGGTGAAAGCTTGGCTTTCAGTAAAATTGTCCATGAATTTCTTGGGAGAGGCAACCTTTATTCTAGTAATAAGGATCTACTGGGATAGATCTAAAAGTTTTTGGAACTCTCCGAGAACTCGTACATTGAAAAACATGTACGTGACCTGGTGTCTCATATACTTTGAGCATCTACAGTCACTATCTGGCCAATCCAGGTGATGGTCACTAGATTGATGTTAAGAACATCCTTTAGTATCTTAGATGAACTAAATATGCTTTCTTAATTTATAGAGATGGAGAACTTGAGGTGACTGGGATCACCAAAGCAAGTTTCCAAACCGATAAAGAGGACTATAAGTCGCAATAAGGGTACATATTTTATTTGAACAACGGAACAGTGAGCTGGAAATCTTCCAAGCAAGATATTATTGCCGAATCAACAACAAAAGCGGAATATATTACTGCGACTGAGGCAGTAAAAGAATCATTTTGGATCTATAAAATTCCTAATTGGATTAGTAGTAATTTTGTTAGCAGCTGAGCTAGGCTACAACGGAGGCTAAGGAATTACGGTCTCATTAATGATCCAAGTATGTACTTCGATGGTTTAATCTAATTCGAGAGATCACACATCGTGGCGATGTGAAGATCGAAAAATCACATCAGATGATAACCTTGCAGATCCGCTGACGAAAGCTATATCTCAGCAAACGTTTGAGTGACTCGTACATAGTTCAAGTGTTGGACACTTGAGTGATTGTCTATAGGCCAAGTCAGAGATTGTTGGACAATTATGACCAATAGAATCACTATTTGTAAAAGACATCGTGGTTTTGTACAAATTAACTATGTGAAAAAAGAAATTGCTCTTTTATCATTTTGTAATTGGATTACTTGGATATATAAATGATAAAAGTCCATATGATTAGTACCAGATTAATAAGATATGAGACAGTATTAATCCATGAAATGTTTAATCATTAATTATCCCTAGTCATAGTATTATCGAGACTGGACATCGATAATGTGGAATAGGCTAGTATTACACTTGTGCGTGTTATAGAAGCTTAACGACATAGTTATCATATATTTAAGTATTGGATACTTATGCAAGTGTGATAGGAGGTTCTGTTAGCCGTTGGACCGGGAATAACTTCACTCTGGATAAACCCCTCAAAGTCCCATTGGTAGTATGACTATGTGTCTATAGGAATCCGAATCAGGGTAGGTGCATGTCGTCTTAACCTGAGACTTGCATCGCTAATACTTGCGACAGTCAGTATATTTTGGTTTTGGTCGTCTGGAGCTTTAACATGTGACCGGCGTAAACACACACGTATAACGCAAGCACACGTATCGTTCAAGTAGTAACAAAATATCGATCCCACGAGGACTTAATTCCTACTGTTGTTATTAATTGTTGAATCTATTTATTTATAAATATCTAATTAAATGGAGAAGAGAATGATTGTTTGATTGGTTGAATGGGGTTTTCCTTAATTAAAATAAACAAAATAAACAAAAGAAAATACTAAGGAAAATAACAAAAGACTCAAAGATCTAGGGTTGTGAATCTTTCTAATATCTTTTAAAAGATGAAGTGATTATTTTATGTTTGTGTAATAAATTGGTTTACTAACCTGGACCACGAAATTATGCGAAAGTCTCTGTCGATAGGCAGACGCAAATACCCAGTTTAACCCAATTGAACCATATGTCTATGTCAACCAAATTACCTGGATTCATTAAATTTAAGTTCCAATTATGGCTACCCCCGCCCGACAGGTATATGTCTATTATGTAAGGAAATCTATTAAAGGGTTATCTATCCTCAAGGAAGATCATGGGCTATTAAGTCTAAGGCTGAAACCTAAAATTCCTTTGTCAAGTTTATTTTAGATTTACCACATCAATCTTATTGGTGATCAGACAACAAGAAGCATTAAGCTTAAGACCAAATAAGTAACATTTAAATTACCCAAACTATAAAATAACCCCTTATAAACCGGTGATATTGGATTTCATCACAACCCCAGATAACTGGCTTAGTTACGACACATATTTACGAGTAGTAAAAACTTAAATAAAATAAAAGACATAAAGTAAAATGCTGAAAAGTAAATGACGGAAAGTAAATGCTGAAATTAAATACTGAAATTTAAATGTTGAAAAGTAAAATGCTGAAAGTAAATTACTGAAAAGTAAATGCTAAAAGTAAATTGCTGAAAAGTAAATAAAGTAAAAGTACAATAAAAGAAAATGTTGAGGTAAAAAGGATCCACTTTTATTACTTCTATTTTAGATTTCTCCCTTAATATAATATATTAACTTTGCATGATAAGTACCAACCAGCCATATAGGCGGTATCCAGATTAAGTCAAATTAATAATTAATTACCAACCGACCAATCAGGCGGTATTCAGTTTAGTCAGGTTAAAACCAATTTAAATAATTACCAACCGACCAATATGGCGGTATCCTCGTTAAGTTAGGTTTTAACTAGTTTATATATTATAATTAAGGGAGATTAATCTAAATATTAGTAATAAAAGTTTTACCTTTTACCCTAACAAAGGGGAGTTACGTCCTCATTACTGAAAACTAAAAACTGAAAATTAAAGAAAGAAAAATATTGTGCGTAAAAGTAAATTGCGGAAAGTAAAAACTGAAAAGTAAAGAAAAGAAAGTGCGAAAGCAGAAATTAATTACTGAAAGCTATAAATAAATAAAAAAGATACAATCTTCTTAGTATTCTTAAAGAATTCCTTAGAAGAAAGTATGAATTTACAAATGAAATGGCTTGGTATTTATAGGCAAAATTTTACCTCCATCAAATCATCAATCAAATCCATTATTAATTGCTCCACTAATTGCTCCACCAAATCCATTATTAATTGCTCCACTAATTGCTTATCACGTTTGGTGGTGATTTGATAATTTTTATTATTTATTTATTAATTTATTTTTTACTTTGAAAATGATTGAAAATGACTTTAATAATTACACACAACACACTTATGGATGGTTCATCAATTTCGGGCATGAAATATTCAGAATTCGAAATTATTTGGTCTCTTTGAAGGTTGTAGAGCTTTGAGTCTTCTTTAATCTGGAACTTGAATCAGATCAATCCGATATCGGAGTAAATATTTATGCCCAAAATACGGCAGATGCGCAAAACTAGAATTTCCAAAACTACACTTCGTTAAAACGCCCTTTCAAGTTTCTAATCTCCAAAATTAATATGTCAAGTCCACTTTTTGCCCTTATTTGACCCACATTTCGTCCTAAATAATTTCATTGTGTCCCAATATTATTTTATCTGCAAAATAAACTAAAACACATCTAAATGTTCATCAAACCCGAGAAACTAAACAAAATATTAAGTAAAATGGGCGGTAAATATTGATATATTTTCCGCTCATCACACCCCCAAACCTAACATTTTGCTAGTCCTCGAGCAAAAAAACAAAATAAAATACAAGATATAATTAAAATTAAACTAAGCCACTTTCGTAGGGATCACGGTTGCATTTAGCATATGCAACAAGCCTTTAAACCCCTAGGTGTCCCTAGTGGACGAGTTATAGTCTCGTGAGGGCTTACAGTAATGATACCCACAAACGTTTTACAAAATTAAAAAGATAATAAAACTAATGCACACAAAAGCAAAAAGACAAGAGAAAAGAGAATAAAGAAATTAGTGACTAATCAGGTGAAACTTCTACTGTAAGTTACTAGTTGTTTTCTTTATTTCTAAATTACTGAATAAGTAAATTCTCCAATTATATTTACCATTATCCATATGCACAGCCAAAAAAATATTAAACAACTCATTTTTTGCCCACAACAGTCACAAGTGCAGTTGATAAGAGAGTAATATTTTTGTCCTAAAGTTTTATCAGAATTCACACCTTTTTGTAGCAATGGAATAATTTTTCTGATTTTTCTGATTTTTTTCATTGATTTTTGATTTTTTTGTATTTATATACAATACGTTCCGTCTATGTAGCGGGTGTTGGGTCGGTGGCTCCCAAACCAGATGGCTTTAGGGCACCAGGTGTTAAGACACCCCTACAGATTTAATTACTCAGACTTTAGATATTATATATATTTTTTGCAACATCCTTGATCCATGTAGCGAGCTTTGGGCCAGTGACTCCCAAACCAGTTGGTTTTAGGGCACTAGGTGTTAAAACACCCTTACAGACTTAATAACTCGGATCTCAGATGTTTTTTTTTATTCCATCACTTTTTGAGATGCTTCCTCCAATTAAACTAGAGCAGTGAATATTACAAACTTTTCAATTTTAGCTCATGTCCGTATATTACTATTTATGTTGATAATATATGCTAACTGAGCATATGAAGATCCATTTTAGTCAGTTTTATGGAGAATTCACAAATTACATAATTTAAAATGAAATAAACAAAAATTAACTTGTTCCGAAATAGGTTTGAGATACGTCTCAGGAGTGGAAACTCCTTACTCAGCTATCTCTTACCAATTTCACATTTTTAGTCAAAATAAAAACACAAAAACACAAAATATTTTTGTAATTTTTGAAAAATTTTCAATTTTTTTTGTATTTTTCGAAAATTTTTGGAATAAAAAAAAACAACACACAAACTAAAAACAAGGTTCTGATCAACTAATTCCCTCCCCCAAACCTAAATGAGACATTGTCCCCAATGTTTTAAATAGTAAAAGAAGAGTTTAGAAGATAATACCTGGTTAGCTGAAATTTTACAGGAAATTAAAGGTTAAGATCCAGATTAATCCGACGCCTCTTACCACAATCATCCTCGGACCAATTTATCTTTGAAAGGATAAGGTCAATTTGTGGTTCATTGGCTAAGATTTTTTCAATTAGATCCGGAGCAGTTCTGGCAGTAAAGAGGAGTTGTTTTAAAGGTTTTGACACGAACCCATTTCTCCGAGCATCATCAAGAAACACACAAAAAAAATCATAAAATCCATCAACGTTAAACATCCCAATTGGTTTCTAGTGTATGTTCAGGTTCGCCCAAGATAGCACTATAAACATTTCCTCCAATGTGACCAAGCCACCTGGCAAAACAATAAAAGCATCGGCACGGTTAATCAATTCTACCAGTCGTTCAAACCTGGCACAATAAGTTCCTCTCCGTTTGATGGTTCAATAAGATTTGCCTCTGCCAAGGGTTTTGGGATGATTCCCAAAACGTGAATGTCTCCTTCCTGTACGGCCTTTGAAACGATTCCCATTAGTCTAAGATTGCCTCTGCCATATATTAAGTGCATATTCCTTGCAGCTAAGACTCGACCCAATTCCTGTGCTGCTTCTACGTATTGTGGCTTAGTACCAACACTATTACCGCAAAACACATAGATGTTTTCAACTCATCTTCTTGAAGTTGCTTCCATGTTTTACTCTGGATATCTTCAAAAGTGCAATGATGAGTTGAATTTATAAAACCTGAAAAAGGTGAGTAATAATAGCACTAGTATCTTCCAAAGAACGATTGTTAGCTAAAAAAACAAAAGAAATCGTGAAATGTCAAAAAGTATGGATCCTGTCTAAGAAAATAAAGATAATTACAAAAGAAAAGCAAATCAAAGCAATAATTAAGGCAATAGAATTGTGTACGCAATACGCCATTCGCTTAGTATAAATTCATTAGGATGCGTCTCAAGAATCCATTCCTTACTCAGCCATCGCTAATGAATTATCTCTTATTTTTGCCAAACACCGTTCCTTCTGTCTTATGCTTTGGTTGAGCTTTTCCCTACAAAAATAACACACAAAATTAAAAACTCTACAACATGTATACACAAAATATAAAAATAGAAATTACAACAAAGTGCATGGGTTGCCTCCCTGCTAGCGCTAAATTTTTCGTCTTTAGCCAGACGTGACTGAAATCTATCCATCAAGGAGGTTTCAACGTCGTTTTGGACATCCGATTAAAGACAATCCCGTGAGCTTTGCTTTTGAAGGGTCTCTTCCAACGGTAAGGTGATAAAAAGAATTTTGGCATATTTCGTGCTTGTGACACCTTTTTGATCTTTGTTGCTCCAGTGGTTCCTGAAAAGAAAGAAAGACAATCAGGAGGTCTCGTATGGTGCTTGACTTGGAATGGGAGTTCCATTCTGTCAAGCTTCTGGGTGATGTTATTGATCTGTACTCCCCAAAATAGTGATGTTTCTCCTGAATGCCTGAGATCTTCAATTTGGTCTGACAATTGCTCCTCCATTTGCTATGTTTCTTGCTCCACATTTTCTTCACAGATGTATTTTAGGATTTCCGCGTTCAGTTCTTCATATGTCATCCGTGAAAAACATGCTCCATAAGTGTCAATCTGAGGATGTAATATTATGTCTGTTTTTAGGTCTTCATCCTCTTATCTGAGTGAAATGTTTGGCTCAGGTAGATCTTCTTCAAACATTTGTGCAAAGCATTCTCCAAGATCTTCATTTTGAGGAAAGAAAGTTTCATCCTCCTTTGTTGGTGCAGTTGGTATAAATAGCTCAGCTTTTTCATCCTCGTCAGAGTCAGAATAATAAAAATCAAATTGAGACTTTGTTGGTTCAGGCTCCTGAACTGATACCTCTGATTCTTCATACTGCTCAGCCTCGTCCTCTGTTATGATGTCATGATGAATCTCAGGATAATCGAAGGCTTCTTCAGTATTATTTGAATTTGCTCCGTGAAATATGTGATTCAGGTTATCTGTTAATTGTCTAACTTGATCTGTCATCCTCTGTATAGACGCCGCTTGACTCTGAATTTATGCATCAAATTGAGCTTCCCGTTCCTCGGACCAATCTTTGAGCATGTCAATCAACTGATCTTCCTCTGATGGTTCTGGTTCTTGGTGAATATCGTAGATGGATGATGGATAAGATGGAAAATATGATGGTTCTTCATACCATGAAGGATTTTGATAGCTCTGCCACCCTGGATTGTAGTTGTACTCACAATGATCTCTCGGGTGGTTACCATTACATATGTCACATCTCCCCATTGCGTCTTGTTGAGAAAATGTGGTATTGCTTGGTTCTGACATCCAGTGATAGTTGTTGGACTGGACAACAGGCCTCAGAAAATCGGACTGTTGCTCCCAGATTTGGGTGTATCTTCTTCTAGTAAAGCTCGTAATCTTTCAATCTCCCAATAATGTTCCATTTTTTTAATCACATGAAAATAAAAGAAAGAAATAAAAATTACAGATAAAAATAAAGAAAATTAGATACAAGTAAATTAGATAGCTTCAAAATTAATAACTCAAGAAAAATAAGTCCCCGGCAACGACACCAAAAACTTGACCGGCATAAACACACGTATAACGCAAGCACACGTATCGTTCAAGTAGTATAAAAATATCGATCCCACGAGTACTTAATTCCTATTGTTGTTATTGTTGGTTTCTAGGGTGGTCCCAAGATCAATATAAGCATAGAAATTGAATGAATACACAAAGAAGAGTGGCGGAAACACACTTACATTGATCGGCTTTGGATGTGATGATCAACAAAACTTTTACTCCTTGCTTCCAAGTTTCGGCCAAGGCAAGATTTGTTGTTGAAGATGAACAAGCTCCAAGCTTCCAATGGATCCTAAGCTCTTACTTCGGTTTCCCTATTACCTTGTATTGATTCCTTGTTTGTGCTAGCAAAAGATGAAAGAAAATCAAGCTTCCTTTCCTCTTGGAGAGTCACGGCAATGGCTATATTTGGGAGAGAGAGAGTTTTCAATTTTTTTGCAATTTGTTTTCTAAAAAAAACAACAATAAAATCTATTACCAAAATTTGGTATTAGCCTTTCAAAAAGTCAACCAAAGTTTTGGCTCCAAATTTGCATTAAAAGCCCACACCAACTTCTATCATGAATAGTGACTGCATGTCACTCACCAAAAATGTGACTTGCGGCCGCAGTTGATTCAAAATCGGAGTGGCGTCGCAAACACATTCCGGGCTCGGTTTCGTTAATTCCGAATTAACGAATTTTCCGTTGCGTCGTAATTAAATCAAATTTAATTAAATAATCATGCCTAGCAAAATTACTATTCACGTCGCTTGCGAATTAATTCTAAATCAATTCGTTAGCCCTAATTAAAATCTAATTTTAATTCCGCGTTGAAATCCAATTTCGTATAATATATCAAATATATTATTTTATCGATTAATTCAAAATTAATCGTTCTCTCTCTTCAAATAGTACTTTATCCCAAATAAAGTCTCTCTGCTATTAATCATAGATTAATAAAGTTCGAATCATACGTCATCGGTGAATCTTTGGGAAGTGACTTAAGAGATCCCTAGATATGTTGGCAGTAAATTCGATCGTCGGACTATCCGAACACGTATGTACCTTGTACTACGTTTTTACCGATTTACAAGACAAGGTTGGCTTCTAGCAAAGCGCCATGCCTACCCAATTCTCTAGAAATATTCTTAATGGAATATATAATCTATGTCAGGCGTAGTATACGTAGTATTGCGTATCTCGTGATCCAGTATCGGATGTCACATGCAAGGCCTGGGGCTGGAATAGTGTCTACCCCATACGAAGCATATATCGGATCACTAGCAACTAGTCTCTTTATTATCGGATAATCATGACCTAGTCATATTATCCCGATGGTTGCAACCTTTTAGAGAACCAGTTCTGTATCCCTGCGTGACTATCATCTCCATATGACTGAAGTGATAATTCCGTCTTGACATCACACCCAATACACTACGATTCTCAATAAACCCAGAAGAGGTGTACACAGAACCTGTTAAAGTCCTGGACGACCAAAACCAAAGCGTATTGATTGTCGCAAGTACTAGCGATGCAAGTCTCAAGTTAAGACCAAATACACATACCCTGATACGGACTCCCATAGACACATAGTCATACTACCAATGGGATTCCGTGGAGTCTATCCAGAGCGAAGCTGTTTTCCGTACCATCGGTAAAACACAACCTCTTACCACACTTGCATAATTATCCAATACTTAAATATATGAGAACTATGTTGTTACGCTTCCATAACACGCACAAGTTTGATTCTAGTCTATTCCGTATTATCGATGTCCAGTCTCGATTATACTACGACTAGGGATATTTAATGATTAAACCGCTGTGGATTGATATTATCTCATATCATCTCAATCCGGAACTAATCATAAGAACTTTCATCATTCACATATTTAAGTAATCTAATTACGAAATGATAAAAGGAAATTTCCATTGCTACATAATTAATTTGTACAAAAACACAATGTCTTTTTACAAATAGTGACGCTATGGGTCATAACTGTCTAACAGTTATTAATTGTTGAATCTATTTATTTACAAATATCTAATTAAATGGAGAAGAGAATGATTGTTTGATTGGTTGAATGGGGTTTTCCTTAATTAAAATAAATAAAATAAACAAAAGAAAATACTAAGGAAAATAACAAAAGACTCAAAGATCTAGGGTTGTGAATATTTCTAATATCTTTTAAAAGATGAATGATTATTTTATGTTTGTGTAATAAATTGGTTTACTAACCAGGAACACGAAATTATGCGAAAGTCTCTGTCGATGGTCAGACGCAAATACCTTTTTTAACCCAATTGAACCATATGTCTATGTCAACCAAATTACCTGGATTCATTAAGTTTAAGTTCCAATTATGGCTACCCCCGCCCGATAGGTATATGTCTATCCTGTAAGGAAATCTATTAAAGGGTTATCTATCCTCAGGGAAGATCGTGGGCTATTAAGTCTAAGGCTGAAACCTAAAATTCATTTGTCAAGTTTATTTTAGATTTACCACATCAATCTTATTGGTGATCAGACAACAAGAAGCATTAAGCTTAAGACTAAATAAGTAAACCCTTAAATTACCCAAACTATAAAATAACCCCTTATAAACCGGTGATATTGGATTTCATCACAACCCCAGATAACTGGCTTAGTTACGACACATATTTACGAGTAATAAAAACTTAAATAAAATAAAAGACATAAAGTAAAATGCTGAAAAGTAAATTGCTGAAAAGTAAATGACGGAAAGTAAATGATGAAATTAAATACTGAAAATTAAATGCTGAAAAGTAAATGCTGAAAGTAAATTAATGAAAAGTAAATGCTAAAAGTAAATTGCTGAAAGTAAATTGCTGAAAAGTAAATAAAGTAAAAGTACAATAAAAGAAAATGTTGAGGTAAAAAGGATCCATTTTTATTACTTCTATTTTAGATATCTCCCTTAATATAATATATTAACTTTGCATGATAATTACCAACCAGCCATATAGGCGGTATCCAGATTAAGTCAAATTAATAATTAATTACCAACCGACCAATCAGGCGGTATTCAATTTAGTCAAGTTAAAACCAATTTAAATAATTACAAACCGACCAATATGGCGGTATCCTCGTTAAGTCAGGTTTTAACTAGTTTATATATTATAATTAAGGGAGATTAATCTAAATATTAGTAATAAAATTTTTACATTTTACCCCAACAAATGGGAGTTACGTCCTCATTACTGAAAAGTAAGAACTGAAAATTAAAGAAAGAAAAGTACTGTGCGTAAAAGTAAATTGCGGAAAGTAAAAACTGAAAAGTAAAGAAAAGAAAGTGCGAAAGCGGAATTAATTACTGAAAGCTGTAAATAAACAAACAAGATACAATCTTCTTAGTATTCTTAAGGAATTCCTTAGAAGAAAGTATGAATTTACAAATGAAATGACTTGGTATTTAAAGGCAAAATTTTGCCTCCATCAAATCATCCACCAAATCCATTATTATTGCTCCACTAATTGCTTATCATGTTTGGTGGTGATTTGATAATTTTTATTATTTATTTATTAATTTATTTTTTGCTTTGAAAATGATTGAAAATGACTTTAATAATTACACACAACACACTTCTGGATGGTTCATCAATTTCGGGCATGAAATCTTCAGAATTCAAAATTATTTTGTCGTTGTTGAGCTTTGAGTCTTCTTTTATCTGGAACTTGAATCAGATCAATCTGATATCGGAGTAAAAAGTTATGCCCAAAATACGACAGATGCGCAAAACTGGAATTTCCAAAACTGCACTTCGTTAAAACGCCCTTTCAAGTTTCCAATCTCCAAAATTAATATGTCAAGTCCACTTTTTGCCCTTATTTGATCCACATTTCATCCTAAATGATTTCATTGTGTCCCAATATTATTTTATCTGCAAAATAAACTAAAACACATCAAAATATTCATCAAACCCGAGAAACTAAACAAAATATTAAGTAAAATGGGCGGTAAATATTGATATATTTTCCGCTCATCACACCCCCAAACCTAACATTTTGCTAGTCCTCGAGCAAAACAACAAAATAAAATACAAGATATAATTAAAATTAAACTAAGCCACTTTCGTAGGGATCACAGTTGCATTTAGCATATGCAACAAGCCTTTAAACCCCTAGGTGTCCCTAGTGGACGAGTTATAGTCTCGTGAGGGCTTACAGTAACGATACCCACAAACGTTTTACAAAAGTAAAAAGATAATAAAACTAATGCACACAAAAGCAAAAAGACAAGAGAAAAGAGAATAAAGAAATTAGTGACTAATCAGGTGAAACTTCTACTGCAAGTTACTAGTTGTTTTCTTTCTTTCTAAATTACTGAATAAGTAAATTCTCCGATTATATTTACCATTCTCCATATGCACAACCAAAAAAATATTAAACAACTCATTTTTTGTCCACAACAGTCACAAGTGCAGTTGATAAGAGAGTAATATTTTTGTCCTAAAGTTTTATCAGAATTCACACCTTTTTGTAGCAATGGAATAATTTTTCTGATTTTTCTCATTGATTTTTGATTTTTTTTTATTTTTATACAATACCTTCCGTCTATATAGCGAGTGTTGGGTCGGTCGCTCCCAAACCAGTTGGCTTTAGGGCACCAGGTGTTAAGACACCCCTACGGACTTAATTACTCAAACTTTAGATATTTATATATTTTTTTTTGCAATATCCTTGATCCATGTAGCGAGCTTTGGGCCAGTGACTCCCAAACCAGTTGGTTTTAGGGCACTAGGTGTTAAAACACCCTTACAGACTTAATAACTCGGATCTCAGACGTTTTTTTTTATTCCATAACTTTTTGAGATGCTTCCTCCAATTAAACTAGAGCAGTGAATATTACAAACGTTTCAATTTTAGTTCATGTCCGTATGTTACTATTTATGTTGATAATATATGCTAACTGAGCATATGAAGATCTATTTTAGTCAGTTTTATGGAGAATTCACAAATTAAATAATTTAAAATGAAATAAACAAAAATTAACTTGTTCCGAAATATGTTTGAGATACGTCTCAGGAGTGGAAACTCCTTACTCAGCTATCTCTTACCAATTTCACCTTTTTAGTCAAAATAAAAACACAAAAACACAAAATGTTTTTGTAATTTTTGAAAAAATTTCAATTTTTTTTTGTATTTTTGAAAAATTTTGGAATAAAAAAAAAAAACAACACACAAACTAAAAACAAGGTTCTGATCAACTAATTCCCTCCCCCAAACCTAAATGAGACATTGTCCCCAATGTCTTAAACAATAGAAGAAGAGTTTAGAAGATAATACCTGGTTAGCTGAAAATTTACCGGAAATTAAAGGTTAAGATCCAGATTAATCCGACGCCTCTTACCACAATCATCCTCGGACCAATTTATCTTTGAAAGGATAAGGTCAATTTGTGGTTCATTGGCTAAGATTTTTTCAATTAGATCCGGAGCAGTTCTTGCAGTAAAAATGAGTTCTTTTAAAGGTTTTGACACGAACCCATTTCTCCAAGCATCATCAAGAAACACACAAAGAAAATTATAAAATCCATCAACGTTAAACATCCCAATTGGTTTCTGGTGTATGTTCAGGTTCGCCCAAGATAGCACTATAAACATTTCCTCCAATGTGACCAAGCCACCTGGCAAAGAAATAAAAGCATCAGCACAGTTAATCATTTCTACCAGTCGTTCAGACATACCTGGCACAATAATTTCCTCTCCGTTTGATGGTTCAATAAGATTTGCCTCTGCCAAGGGTTTTGGGGATGATTCCCAATACGTGATTGTCTCATTCCTGTACGGTCTTTGAAACGATCCCCATTAGTCCAAGATTGCCTCCGCCATATATTAAGTGCATATTCCTTGCAGCTAAGACTCGACCCAATTCCTGTGCTGCTTCTATGTATTGCGGCTTAGTACCAACACTAGTACCGCAAAACACACAGATGTTTTCAACTCGTCTTCTTGAAGTGGATTCCATGTTTTACTCTGGATGTCTTCAAAAGTGCAATGATGAGTTGAATTTATAGATACTGAAAAGGGTGAGTAATAATAGCGCTAGTATCTTCCAAAGGATGATTGTTAGCTAAAAAAACAAAAGAAATCGTGAAATGTCAAAAAGTCTGGATCCTGTCTACGAAAATAAAGATAATTACAACAGAAAAGTAAATCAAAGCAATAATTAAGGCAACAGAATTGTGTACGCAATACGCCATTCGCTTAGTATAAATTCATTAGGATGCGTCTCAAGAATCCATTCCTTACTCAGCCATCGCTAATGAATTATCTCTTATTTTTGCCAAACACTGTTCCTTCTGTCTTATGCTTTGGTTGAGCTTTTCCCTACAAAAATAACACACAAAATTAAAAACTCTACAACATGTATACACAAAATATAAAAATAGAAATTACAATAAAGTGCATGGGTTGCCTCCCTGCTAGCGCTAAATTTTTCGTCTTCAGCCAGAGGTGACTGAAATCTATCCGTCAAGGAGGTTTCAACGTCGTTTTGGACATCCGATTAAAGACAATCCCGTGAGCTTTGATTTTGAAGGGTCTCTTCCAACGGTAAGGTGATAAAAAGAATTTTGGCATATTTCGTGCTTGTGACACCTTTTTGATCTTTGTTGCTCCAGTGGTTCCTGAAAAGAAAGAAAGACAATCAGGAGGTCTCGTATGGTGCTTGACTTTGAATGGGAGTTCCATTCTGTCAAGCTTCTGGGTGATGTTATTGATTTGTACTCCCTAAAACAATGATGTTTCTCCTGAATGCCTGAGATCTTCAATTTGGTCTGACAATTGCTCCTCCATTTGCTCTGTTTCTTGCTCCACATTTTCTTCACAGATGTATTTTAGGATTTCTGCGTTCAGTTCTTCATTTGTCATCTGTGAAAAACATGCTCCATAAGTGTCAATCTGAGGATGTAATGTTATGTCTGTTTTTAGGTCTTCATCCTCTAATCTGAGTGAAATGTTTGGTTCATGTAGATCTTCTTCAAACATTTGTGCAAAGCATTCTCCAAGATCTTCATTTTGAGGAAAGAAAGTTTCATCCTCCTTTGTTGGTGCAGTTGGTATAAATAGCTCAGCTTTTTCATCCTCGTCAGAGTCAAAATAATAAAAATCAAATTGAGACTTTGTTGGTTCATGCTCCTGAACAGATACCTCTGATTCTTGATACTGCTCAGCCTCGTCCTCTGTTATGATGTCATGATGAATCTCAGGATAATTGAAGGCTTCTTCAGTATTATTTAATTTGCTCCGTGAGATATGTGATTCAGGTTATCTGTTAATTGTCTAACTTGATCTGTCATCCTCTGTATAGACGCCGCTTGACTCTGAATTTTTGCATCAAATTGAGCTTCCCGTTCCACAGACCAATCTTTGAGCATGTCAATCAACTGATCTTCCTCTGATGGTTCTGGTTCTTGGTGAAGATCGTAGATAGATGGTGGATAAGATGGAAAGTATGATGGTTCTTCATACTATGAAGGATTTTGATAGCTCTGCCACCCTGGATTGTAGTTGTACTCACAATGATCTCTCGGGTGGTTACCATTACATATGTCACATCTCCCCATTGCGTCTTGTTGAGCAAATGTGGTATTGCTTGGTTCTGACATCCAGTGATAGTTGTTGGGCTGGACAACAGGCCTCAGAAAACCGAACTGTTGCTCCCAGATTTGGGTGTATCTTCTTCTAGTAAAGCTCGTAATCTTTCAATCTCCCAATAATGTTCCATTTTTTTAATCACCTGAAAATAAAAGAAATAAATAAAAATTACAGATAAAAATAAAGAAAATTAGATACAAGTAAATTAGATAGCTTCAAAATTAATAACTCAAGAAAAAAAAGTCCCCGGCAACGGCGCCAAAAATTTGACTGGCGTAAACACACACGTATAACGCAAGCGCACGTATCGTTCAAGTAGTATAAAAATATCGATCCCACGAGGACTTAATTCCTATTGTTGTTATTAATTGTTGAATCTATTTATTTACAAATATTTAATTAAATGGAGAAGAGAATGATTGTTTGATTGGTTGAATGTGGTTTTCCTTAATTAAAATAAATAAAATAAACAAAAGAAAATTCTAAGGAAAATAACAAAAGGCTCAAAGATCTAGGGTTGTGAATCTTTCTAATATCTTTTAAAAGATGAAGTGATTATTTTATGTTTGTGTAATAAATTGGTTTACTAACCTGGAATACGAAATTATGCGAAAGCCTCTGTCGATGGTCAGACGCAAATACCCAGTTTAACCCAATTGAACCATATGTCTATGTCAACCAAATTACCCGGATTCATGAACTTTAAGTTCAAATTATGGCTACCCCCGCCCGACAGGTATATGTCTATCCTGTAAGAAAATCTATTAAAGGGTTATCTATCCTTAAGGAAGATCGTGGGCTATTAAGTCTAAGGCTGAAACCTAAAATTCATTTGTCAAGTTTATTTTAGATTTACCACATCAATCTTATTGGTGATCAGACAAAAAGAAGCATTAAGCTTAAGACTAAATAAGTAAACCTTTAAATTACCCAAACTATAAAATAACCCCTTATAAACCGGTGATATTTGATTTCATCACAACCCGAGATAACTGGCTTAGTTACGGCACATATTTACGAGTAGTAAAACTTAAATAAAATAACAGACATAAAGTAAAATGCTGAAAAGTAAATTGCTGAAAAGTAAATGACGTAAAGTAAATACTGAAATTAAATACTAAAAATTAAATGCAGAAAAGTAAATACTGAAAGTAAATTACTGAAAAGTAAAATGCTGAAAAGTAAATTGCTGAAAAGTAAATTACTGAAAAGTAAATAAAGTAAAAGTACAATAAAAGAAAATGTTGAGGTAAAATGATCCACTTTTATTACTTCTATTTTAGATATCTCATTTAATATAATATATTAATTTTGCATTATAAGTACCAACCAGCCATATAGGCGGTATCCAGATTAAGTCAAATTAATAATTAATTACCAACCGACCAATCAGGCGGTATCCAGTTTAGTCAGGTTAAAACCAATTTAAATAATTACCAACCGACCAATATGGCGGTATCCTCGTTAAGTCAGGTTTTAACTAGTTTATATATTATAATTAAGGGAGATTAATCTAAATATTAGTAATAAAAGTTTTACCTTTTATCCCAACAAAGGGGAGTTACCTCCTCATTACTGAAAAGTAAAAACTGAAAATTATAGAAAGAAAAGTATTGTGCGTAATAGTAAATTGCGGAAAGTAAAAACTGAAAAGTAAAGAAAAGAAAGTACGAAAGCAGAAATTAATTACTGAAAGCTGTAAATAAACAAACAAGATACAATCTTATTAGTTTTCTTAAGAAATTCCTTAGAAGAAAGTATGAATTTACAAATGAAATGGCTTGGTATTTATAAGCAAAATTTTACCTTCATCGAATCATCCACCAAATCAATTATTAATTGCTCCACCAAATCCATTATTAATTGCTCCACTAATTGCTTATCATGTTTGGTGGTGATTTGATAATTTTGATTATTTATTTATTAATTTATTTTTTGCTTTGAAAATGATTGAAAGTGACTTTAATAATTACACACAACACACTTCTGGACGGTTCATCAATTTCGGGCATGAAATCTTCAGAATTCGAAATTATTTTGTCTTTCACAGTTCTAGAGATTTGAGTCTTCTTTAATATGGAACTTGAATCAGATCAATCCGATATCGGAATAAATATATATTCCCAAAATACGACAGATGTGCAAAATTGGAATTTCCAAAACTGCACTTCGTTAAAACGCCCTTTCAAGTTTCCAATCTCCAAAATTAATATGTCAAGTCCAATTTTTGCCCTTATTTGACCCACATTTCATCCTAAATCATTTCATTGTGTCCCAATATTATTTTATCTGTAAAATAAACTAAAACACATCAAAAAATTCATCAAACCCGAGAAACTAAACAAAATATTAAGTAAAAGGGGCGGTAAATATTGATATATTTTCCGCTCATCAACAGGTCCTATTTATGCCTCTTCTGGGTATACTGAGAATCGTAGTGTATTGGGTGTGTTTTCAAGATGGAAGTATCACTTCAGTCATATGGAGACGATGATCACACATGGATACATAACTAATACTCTTAAATGCTATAGCTATCAGGATAATATGACTAGGTCATGATTATCTGATTACAGAGACTAGTTGCTAGTGATCTGATACATGCTTCGTACGGGACAGACACATTTCCAGCCCCAGGCCTAGCATATGACATCTGATAGTGGATCGTATTACGTAATACATTGTATATTACGCCTGATACAGATTATATATATTCCATGTTGAATATATTTCTGGAGAACTGGGTAGGCATGGTGCTTTGCTAGAAGCCAACCATGTCTTGTAAATCAGTAAGAACGTGGTACTGGGTACGCACATATCAGATAGTCCGATAACCGTATTTACTGCCAACATATCTAGGGATCTCTTGGGTCGCTTCCCAAAGATTCACCGATGATATTTGACTCGAAAAGAATTAATCTGGGATTAATTATGAGAGAGAAAATTGATCTAGGATTAATTACGGTAAGAATTAATCTGGGATTAATTACTGAGAGAAAATTAATCTAGGATTAATTGTGTCATGAATTAATGTGGGATTAATTCATGAAAAAGAGAGAACGTGATTAATTTGGAATTAATCGGTAAAATAAATTTACTGGTTAAATTGGATTTTTCTATTTAATTTATTTAATTGGGCTAAATCATATATCGGATATATTAATTGAAATTGGATTTCAATACGGAATTAAAATTGGATTTTAATTCAAGCTAACGAATTAATTTGGAATTAATTCGTAAGCGACTTCCGTAATAATTTTACTGGGTATTATTATTTAATTAAATTAGATTCAATTAAGAAGCGACAGAAAATTCGTTTAGTCGGATTAAACGAACCAGGCCCAAAGTGTGTTGAGTAAGCAACCTCAAATTTTGAATTTAAAGTGGTGGGACCCACTTTACTTACATCAACCTTTTGACACTTGATATGAGTAGTTGGCTACATTTAATTGTGATGGAAGTGGTTTGAAAAGTAATTGGATTATTTAAAACACACACCAACCAAGTCAATTCACTATTCACTCATCTCTCTCATTTCTCTCTACATGGCTGATCACTTCCTCTCTTAAAAAATGAAATTTTGTTGCAAAATTTCTTGCAAGCTAGCACTTGAGGAGTAAATCAAGGTAATAGGGAAACGCACCCAAGAGTTTGGAACTCAATTTCAAGCTTGGAGCTTCTACATCATTTGAAGAATTTTGAAATCTCAACCGATCAATGTAAGTAATTTCCACACCTTATCTTTGATTTATTCACACACAAATCTTATTTAGAGATCATTGGCATGTCTAGGACACTAACATAATCAAGGTAAACAAGTCAATTGGACAATATGCGATATAAATCAAACAACTTTGATAAAATGAATAATGCATTTATTATTATTACAATAATCAATTCTGTTTACAATACATGAAGCTCTAGGACATAAATCCCAACAATCCCAACAATCTCCCACTTGGACTAGAGCAAATGGGACATGTCATGTTATCGTAAACCCTTTAGGTGACCTTCAAACACTTTAGCCGATAAGGTCTTTGTAAACGGATCAGTCTGGTTGTCTGCGGATAGAATCTACATGATAGCGACATCTCCTATCTGCACTATCTCTCTGATGAGGTGATATTCCTCTCAATATGCTTACCCCTATTGTGGCTTCTTGGTTCTTTAGAATTCGCCACTGCACCATTATTATCACAAGAAAATGTGAGTGGTTTATCCATATCTGGAACAACTTCCAAATCTGCCAAGAACTTATGGAGCCAGATTACTTCCTTAGCTGCTTCACAAGCTGCTACATATTCAGCCTCTATAGTGGATTCATCAATACAAGATTGCTTTATTCTCCTCCATATTATTTCCTCATCACCTAGGGTGAACACTGATCCAAATGTTGATTTCCTATAATCAACATCCGTCTAAAAATTAGAGTCAGTATATCCTCTCTGAATCATATCATGACTTATATATACAAGCATATAATTTCTCGTTCTCCTAAGATACTTGAGAATATGTTTCACTGTTACCCAATGATCTAATCTTGGGCTAGATTGAAACCTACTGACTACTCCCACTGCAAAACAGATGTCTGGTCTCGTGCATAACATAACATACATAATACTTTCAACTACTGAAGCATATGATATATGTCTCATCTCCTCAACTCCTTGAGGTGTCTTTGGAGACTATTCCTTAGACAAATGGATTCCATGCCTGAAAGGTAAATTTCCTTTCTTGGAATTCTGCATACCAAATCGCACAAGAATCTAGTCGATATAGGATGCTTGAGACATTGCTAACAGTCGTTTCTTGCGATCCCGAATGATCTAGATACATAACTTGCCTCTCTCAAATATTTCATTTGGAATTAGTTAGTTAGCTAGATTTTCACGTCCGATAATATATTTTCATCATTCCCAACGAGTAAAATATCATCAATGTATAACACAAGAAAAACCACATTACCATCAATGATACGTTTGTAGAGACAAGGCTCATTGATGTTCTGCTCAATGTTATAAGACTTGATCGTAGTATCAAACTTTATGTTCCAAGATCTAGATGTTTGCTTAAGTCCATAAATGGACCTTTGCAACTTGCAAACATTTTGCTCTTGACCTTGGGTAATGAACCCCTCTGGTTGTACCATATATATACTCTCATCAAGATTGCCAATCAAGAATGCAGTCTTGATGTCCATTTGCCAAATCTATAGTCATAATATGCAGCAATGGAAAAAAGAATCCTAATGGATTTTAGCATGGCTACTGGTGAGAAAGTTTCTTCATAGTCAACTCCATCTTTCTGGGTATAACCATTTGCCACTACCTTAGCCTTGAAAGTCTGTAATTTCCTATCTATTCCTCTTTTTCTCTTGTAGATCCACTTGCAACCTATGAGTTTTACTCCATCAGGTTAGTCTACAAGTTCCCATACTGAGTTCGATTACATAGACTCCATCTCGAGGTTTATAGCTTTGAGCCATTCCTCTTTATCAATATCTTCCATTGCACTACGATAGGTCAATAGATCATCTATACCATCACATGATGCAACAACTTGCACCTCACCATTTCCTAGATAGCATTCAGGTTGTCTTAAAACCCTCCCACTACATCTAGGTGGTATGGTATCCTGATAAACTTGCATCTGACTTTCAGATGTAGAAGGTGTTATGTCTTTGTCAACATTTGACAATGGTGTACTGGTCGTACCAGCAAGTAACTTCTCAAGTAACACTTTACTTTGAGGTTTGAACTCTCTCATATAGTCCCCCTCAAGAAATGTAGCATTTATCGACACAAATACTTTATTATCTTCTGAACTATAAGAGAATCCACCCCTAGTTTCCTTAGGATAGCCTACAAATAGGCACACATGTGAACGTGGTTCCAACTTAGTAGTCTTGTTCTTTAACACATGTGTTGGACACCCTCATATGCGGAAATGCCGTAAACTAGCTTTACGACCATTCCATAACTCTAAGGGAGTCTTATGAATAGACTTAGAAGGAACTACATTCAGGATATACATTGATGTTTGCAATGCATACCCCCAGAATGAACTAGGTAGAGTGCTATAACTAAACATTAATCTCATCATGTCTAGTAGAGTCCAATTTCTCCTTTCTGCAACACCATTTTATTGTGGTGTTCCAGGTGCTCTGTGTTGGGAAATCTCTAAGTCCCGAGGATCGATTATCAAGCAAGAAACAATATGCGAATACATCGATAAAGTTTCAAATACTTACATCAATCGGTTGAGGCGATGCGTCGAAGAACAAAAATCTTTTCTTCCCTCCAAGGTGGCTCGGCAGTGAGCAGATTTTGCTCCTTAAAATTTCAGCTTTGGTCCTCCATTGATGCTCCAAGCTCCAAGCTTCTTAAATGGTGATTCCAAGCTCATAAGTAGGTTTCCCTATCACCTTTGTATGTCTCCATAGTGTGCTAGCACTTGTGAAAAATTGCAACAATTCATCACTTTTCTTCTCCTTGGTTCACGGTGAAACCAGTGAAGAAAATCAGCCCATGGTCGAGTGAGAGAGATGAAGAGAAAGAGAGGAGAGTTGTGTTGGTTGGTTGAAGATTTGTGTATCAAATACACTTTAATTGATTTTCCAAAATCAATTAATTGATTTACCAAAATTTTGGCTTTCCAAAAGTCAAAACATAAATGTCATCAACCACTTCCATCAACTATTCACTCAATCAAGTGACAAGTTGTCACATCAATTGATTGACTAGTGATTTTACGCTTGATGTGACTTGCGGGTCGCACTCGAATTCAAAATGTGAGTGCGCTCGCAAACACTCCCGGGCTCGGGTTCGCTAATTCTGAATTAACAAATTTTCCGTTGCGACGCAATTAAATGATTATGCCTAGCGAAATAACTATTCACGTCGTGAACGAATTAATTCTAAATTAACTCGTTCGCCCAAATTAAAATCCAATTTTAATTTCGCGTCGAAATCAAATTTCGTATAATATATCGAATATATTATTTTATCGATTAATTTTAAATTAATCGTTTTCTCTCTTTAATTAATATTTTATCCCAGATAAAATATCTCTGTAATTAATCCCAGATTAATTTTCTCTCTCATTTAATTAATCCCAGATTAATAAAGTGCGAGTCATACGTCATCGGTGAATCTTCGGGAAGCGACCCATGAGATTCCCGGATATGTTGGCAGTAAATCCGGTCGTCAGACTATCCGAAGACGTACGTACCTAGTACTACGCTTTATACCGATTTACAAGATAAGGTTGGCTTCTAGCAAAGCGCCATGCCTACCCAATTCTCCTGAAATATCCTTACAGGAATATATGATCTATATCACGCGTTGTATACGTAGTATTGCGTATTTCGATCCAGTATCGGATGTCACGTGCTAGGCCTGGGGCTGGAATTGTGTCTGCCCCATACGAATAACATATCGGATCTCTGGTAACTAGTCTCTATAATCGGATAATCATGACCTAGTCATATTATCCCGATGACTGCAGTACATAAGAGAACCAGTTCCGTATCCTACGTGACCATCATCTCAACTATGACTGGAGTGATACTTCCGTCTTGACATCACAACCCAACACACTACGATTCTCAATATACCTAGCAGAGCCGTACATATGGGCTACTGTTTTGCGGTATGTTTGGGGGTATGTGGACTGTGTTTGGCGTGAATTTACAGGGCTATGTGGGCTACGTTTGGCGTGAATTGTAGGGCTGATTATGGGACTATTTTGCGGTGGTTATGGGAATGATTAGGGGACTGTTTTACGGTGGTTATGGGTCTGGTTTGTGGTGGTTATGAGGCTGGTTTGCGGTGATATTTTTGGTGATGGAAGGGGCTGGTTTGTGGTGATGTTTTTGGTGATGGAAGGGGATGGTTTGTGGTGATTGTGTTTCGGCAATGAGGCTGATTTGTTGATTGTTTTTCACGGCAAAATGGGTTGATTTGTTGATTGTTTTTCACGGTAAAAGGGGGAGCTATTCTTCTTATCTTGGGCGTGAATGTGCTAGCTAGGGGAGAAGGGTTTATATCTCTTTTTATAAGAGAGAGTTAGGGTTGTCCTTGTACGGGAAGGAAATAAATCATGCAAATATGGGGGATATCTTTTAATTAGTGTGTGATAAGGAAAAGATCCATTTAATTAGGAAGGTGATTTATTTTAGTTTAGGAAAGGGATTTATGGGATTTGATTTGATTTCTTTAATTTAGGCACGTGATTTGTTTTGATTTATTTAATTTGGGAAAATGATTTATTTAGATTTATTTAATTTGGGAAGGTGATTTGATTTGATTTTAACATGTGTTTAATTTGTTGGATATTTTGGATTGGACTTGATGGGCTTGTGGGCGTGTATTAGAGGGGTTTATGGGCGTGTGGTTGGTGGTGTGAGGGCTTGGGTGTGTGTCCTGGTGTAGGTTGTGGGGTTTTGGGCCGAGGATAAATTTTAAAACAGAGATCTATCAAGCGAACCTGAGCTAAGCAAATGAAGTAAGTCCAACAAGGTATTGATTTCTGAATTTTCCCTTCCGACGTCCGTTTCCTGCGACTTCCGTAACTTATTGGGTAGTGCCTCCATACGAGGCTCATCATCAGAACTTATATGCAAAAATACAGTACCTACAGTCACCCCCACTTTGATGGGACTTGTGCAGTGTGTGACAATGACAATCCTATCAAACTTATGCATGCATTTTTACTTACTTGGCTCGCTAGCTGCTGCTTGACTTGCCTATTGCTTCGAACTGAATTGATCTGGTGGCGAGGTGCTGCGACCCCAAGGTTCATCCCTGCAAGATGGTGCGATCTCTAGGAATCACTACCGAACTAAACTGATGTGATGGTGAGGTGCTTCGACCCCAAGGTTCATCCTTGTAAGATACTGCGATCTCTAGGAATCACTACCGAACTGAGCTGATATGAGGTGGTGAGGTGCTTCGACCCCAAGGTTCATCCCTCCAAGATACTACAATCTCTAGGAATCACTACCGAATTGAACTGATATGATGGTGATGAGGTGCTTCGACCCCAAGGTTCATCCCTGTAAGATGCTGCGATCTCTATGAATCACTACCGGACTGAGCTGATATGGTGGCGAGGTGCTTCGACCCCTGGGCTTTGTTCCCGAACCACCAAATGTTGGCTTTGTTCCCTGGGCTTTATTCCCGAACTGTGCTGATAAGTTGTGGTCCCCTTCCGAACCTTGCTTCATTCCCGGAGCGCCATTCCCGGCATGCTAAATCTCATTCCCGAGGCATCGCGGTTGTGGGGCTGGACCCATGCTCCATTCCTGGAGCGCCATTTCCGGCATGCTAAACCTCATTTCCGAGGTGTCGCTGATGTGATGGTCCATTTCTCAACCGTGCTCCATTTCCGGAGTGCCATTTCCGGCATGCTAGACCTTATTTCCGAGGTATCACTGATGTGATGGTCCATTTTCGAACCGTTACTGATGAGGGTCTTGTTCCCGAATTGAGATGAGGGTCTTGTTCCCGGGTTGCTGATAAGATGGGCCTCGGCCCTAGGATTCATTCCTGAAACTGCTGATAAGGTGGGCCTCGGCCCTAGGATCAATTCTTGAAACTACTGATAGTGCGGGCCTCAGCCCTGGGATCCATTCCGAAAATTACTGATAATATGGGCCTCGACCCTGGGATTCATTCCCGAAAATGCTGATAGTGTGGGCCTCGACCCTGGAATTCATTCCCGAAACTGCTAATAATGTGGGCCTCGACCCTGGGATTCATTCCCGAAACTGCTTATAGTGTGGGCCTCGACCCTGTGATTCATTCCCGAAACTGCTAGTAGTGTGGGCCTCGACCCTGGGATTCATTCCCGAAACTGCTGGTATTGTGGGCCTCGACCCTAGGATTCATTCCCGAAACTGCTAATAATGTGGGCCTTGACCCTGGGATTCATTCCCGAAACTACTGGTAGCGTGGGCCTCGACCCTGGGATTCATTCCCAAAAATGCTGGTAATGTGGGCCTCAACCCTGGGATTCATTCCCGAAACTACTGGTAGTGTGGGCCTCGACCCTGGGATTCTTTCCCAACTACTGCTGACAATGTGGGCCTCAACCCCATATTTCATTCCCAATATTGCTGACAACGCGGGCCTCTACCCTGGGATTCATTCTCAATAATGCTGATGATGTGGGCCTCGACCCTGGGATTCATTCCCGAAACTGCTTGTCTTTGCCGCTTTTTCCTTTTCTTCAAACCTGCGAACAAAACAAAAAAAATACATATATGTGACTTGTATGCATGTATGCATGGATGTATTTCCTATTCCGATGGGTTAGGCCTTCCTTGTGCTCCTTGGTGCCACTCGCCTACAAATGTCTCTGTCGCCCCCCAGGTATGCTTATATTTCCTTCTACTGGTTCTTTTCTGGTGATTGTTTAGTTCTCTTTTGTCTCTTGGCTCAAGTTCTCGATACATCCTTTATTCGTGGGGTGTTAGACTGGTCGCCCCTAGACTTGGCTTAGCTTTCTGCTCTTTATTGTTTGCACTAGGTCAATGTGGACTACATGATGTGGCATTCCATATAATCATACTATTTTACAAGGTATGAACTAGTCTCAATAGTGATATATATTATTGTCCTCAAGGAATGCCCAGTAATGAAACCAGAGAACCTTCAAAACATTCAATACAACTCAAATCCAAGTCTTTGAATAAATGATCTAAGCCAGACTCAAAGTGTGTGTGTGCAAAGGTTCCTTTGCAGATTCATCCCCAGGTAAGCCAAATCAATGATTTCGTCAAAAAATTGGGATCGATGAGTCAAACCAACCTAGATGTCTCAATTATGCCCTGCAGTTGCTTTTCTGTGCTCAATGTGGTATGGTTTTCTTTCTCTTTTGTCTCTCTTTTTTTCTTTTGGTATTGAACTTCTTTTTTTTCTTTTCTTTTCTTTTTTTTTTTTTTCACACACCTACCCTTTAAAGTAGCATTTCTCCTCATGGTGGTCCTAATACTCGCCCATGGGTAGCTTCACACTTATCGGTTATAGGTGGTTTTTTTTTTTTTTTGCTTTAGAGACTTTTCTTTTATTTTCAACCTTACCACACATCATAACACAAGCAAATCAGGATAGACATTTAGGCGAACGGTCATTCACCGGCCTACAATTTCTTCAACTAGTCACTTTACTAACTACTCAGGTTTTCACTGCTAAGAACCTATGATTAAGTGCTCACGAGTCTAACCTAGATCAATTACTCAAATCATCAGATAAAAGTGTATCAATAACTTATTTTTTCTAAGGTTTCACCCCGAAGCAATCAATTCATCATCGGACTTATGCCTAACTATTAAGGACTAAAACAAACAATCAATTTTTCTCTTCTTTTTTCTTTTCTCTCTTTTTTCTCTTTTTTTTTTCACAATGGTCTTTCTATCATTGCCGTAAATTTTTATGTTCCTCGATTTCCTTGTCCCCAATATCTATATTTGCTAAACTCTTCTTTGACAAGTCTTTTTTTTCCTAACCCAACCGATATCTATGATGGCTTTTAAGACACAAGGGTTAACATGATGCGTGTATGCATGAGATGCATGTGGTTATCAAAACAAAATATATCCTTCCGACCTTATTCCTCCCACACTCGTGGTAAATCTATTTCTGTCCTAGGTATGGCTTATTCCATGCACCAATGTGGGGTACACAAAATCGTTCTCTCCTATGCTACAGGGGTGCACCTTGGCTACCTCAGTCTCTTTCCATCGATAAAAGACAAAGACCGCCCATTTACAACACGGACTAAGCCGATTATGGGATCATGCCATTGTCTAGAAATGACGAATTGGGCTTTCGGCAACCGTGGTCATGGGATGAACTTAGAAGCGTCCAAAAGTATACAAATATGCCGTAACAAGGCGTATCCTTTCTGGATGAAAGCCAGTGCGGATATCGAACTCATGCTTCTAGCATATTTGGATCATGTTTGGACTTCCTAAACCCATCAAGGTTTTCATACAAGTTGGCCCATTATCATTTCAAAGCATTCAATCATATTATTGCGAGGTGTAAACTTGTCCCAGTTGAAAAAAGCCAAACAGGATTACACTTTTGCGATAACGTGGCTAAACAACTTCAAATGATAGGGGGTCCAAACACAAAACGGCCCATCGACATTTTAAAAGCTTTCGGCCCAATCGTCATAAGATACATTCTCGTCCCAGTTTAAATGGCCCAACAAGTTCACATCTCATGACAAGAAGTCCAACTGAATCCAAATGATGATGGTCCCAAACACAAGCAAAAAGGGGTGGCTTCTATTGGTCATGCAACTACGGTTCACATGTGGGTTTATAGGAGTGTAGACAAAAGCCTCCACTGGCGAAGGACTGCTCACAACTAGGTCTCCCCACTCAAGGGTTCGAGCGACCAAGTGAGCGCACATTTTTTATACGCTAAGGTACGTGCCAACGAGTGATGATACATGACTGACTGTTAAATGGATTTCTTATTGAAGATTCCCCAGAGGGAGGGTGGAGCAGACTCTCTTAAATACCCAATCCTCTTAGGCTCTTATCGCCTTGGTGACATGAATAAACAATAGGTCCTCCAAATTAGTCCATTACGGTAAGCTTCGAGTAAATGATTATGTAGATGCCTTCACAGCTTTTCCTTATAGAAAAGTAGTGAATGAAGGAAGACACCAAACCATTACTTAGCCTAATAGTGCCTTTGATTAAACCTCTTCAACCCACTGTAGACACGGTTAACTAAAACAAAAATCACAAACATTACAAGGCATTATTTCGGGGCCGATTCTGTATCCCCAGTGGATTCGCCAGACTGTAGGACACAAAAATCGGTGACGCTGTTCCAGGCTCGCGGCCCGGTCGGGAGTATGGATTAGCCCACGGGGGACTAAACTGGAGAAATAAATGGTGTCGCCACCCAGCGTGAACTGGGAAATGATTTAAGGCTGCACTCACCCCTCGCAAGGGAAGACCTCAAACCGTTGGGTTCGGAATGGTCCCTTACTTATGCCACTTGTAATGAACGGATTTGTACAATAATCTAACCAAGTCTACGCAACATGCATACGCAAGGATAACCTACATCTAAGTTTGCATACAACATATATCTAAGTTTGCATAAGACCTATATCTAAGTTTGCATGCATAAAAGTAAATCGACATAACGGCAAACACACAATCTCATTAACATATTAAATTGATAAATGCGGAAAAGTAATAATTGTCTAAACATAAATATTGAAGAGATACAATTAAGCTCCTAATGCGAAAGAAACAACTAAATCATGCATAAAATAACATATTATTTCTAATAAATAATGAATAAACACAAGATTAGATGAAACAAGATATGTGCGTTTCTCAAGCGGTACGTGGAATTGTATCCCAAGTTCAGACCACACTACCGTCCATTCGGCTATGGAATTTACGTCTAGGTTTCCATTCGATATACCATGAGAGATAGCACAAAATCATTCATCCAATGGCCACAACATACATGAATCAACAATACGCATGCGAAGAAATACTAGTAAATAATAAAAAAATGAACGAGAATAAGTAAAAGGGTGCCCTCAGGTCTAACCTCTTAAGTCGC